>JAODAL010008035.1:0-120801 GCA_025379985.1 Phyllomedusa bahiana
AATGCGCCCAACATAGGGGGCGTTCGGGGGGTATTCTCGGGGCGCCGACCCCCACAATTTTAGCCCTTTATTTAAATTTGGGTCGACAAAACGGGGCCCTTTACTGCTGGACGGGGAATTATCTCAATGTGCTCTGCGAGCCTGGGGGGTTTGAAGTGGAGCAAGATTTGCTGTAAGGGGCAAAAATATCCAATATTTCTCAACTTAAACCAGTACATTAATAAAAAGTAATTTATGATAATTTTCAAACTATATAAAATTAAATTATTTTAATTTAATAAAAAATATGATCATATAAAATTAATATAACAATACGTAATATCCCAAAATATCAAAAGATCTCCTACACATTGTATTTAAAATTAATATAAGCTGAAACGAATGTGACATTAAATAACCCACTGATGATGTTCAGATTTCAAATTTTTACTACATTAAATTTGAAATGTATTTTTGCTGCTCTCACCCTTTATTCTATATACAGCAAGAGCCAGCACAGCACAGGTATTGCTGGGACCTGTGGTCCTCCAAGCAGGATCATTACCATAGCTTCTATTCACTGACATACTATTCTAATGCTTTTTCTCTTATTTCCAGCCTATCTATAGCCTTTATACATGTTATATGCATTACTAATGCGCCTAAGTTCCATAATGCGGCAAACACATAGGCGAGGGGTGGGATGAACTTAAGACTCCATTTATGATGCACAAAAACCACTTTCATACATTCAGGCGAATTTGACACTTCGATGCACCTAGTTCCATACATGTCTTACCTATTTCTTATTGATGACACTGTATCCTGGTAATCCAGGAGAGATGACAATGCAATAATTAGTGGACATGCACATGTTCTGAATAGATGGAGGCTGGCCATCAGAATAATCTCCTCTTGTGGGGCCAAGGAACTACAGTACAACATTGATATTGGGGTTTCTGATCTGAAATATACATGGCATTTACACTATAGATAAATATGTCATTCTTGATAATGTAGTTTACTGTGGTTATAGTTATGATTAGAGATGGGCGAATTGATTCTAACGAAGTGGAATTTGTTTAGAATTTCAGGAAAACGTCGGTTCTGAATGAAGTCGAAGTTTGGGGTACTTCGGGTGAACGAAGTGTGCTTTTGATTGATAAAATGGCTGCGAGCACATGGCGCTACATGGGGCAAAGCACTCTGGGAGGAAGAAGGGCATAGCCTGCATGACATGTGCAGAGATGAAGCCAATCAGAGAGCGGCGGGATTCTGTGACGTCACCGCACTATATAGTCGGGCGCGACTCGTGGGAGCTCCATACGCTCTCACTGTGCTCATCAGGGAAGGTGCTGCCGCGGCTGATTGTGATAGCTCTTACTGAAGAACTGATTTTTATACAGCGATTTGTGGGGGGTGTCTCAGCTTGTCTCAGAGACTGTTCTCTGAATGTTCTAATTCTGATTTTGTGAGGTATTGGATCTGAAGTCCAGTGTGCGTCCACTGCAGCTGCATATACATTTTAATGCTATCTGCTCACAGCACACTGAATATCCAAGGGGGATATAAGCCTGATCCTGTTGTATTCATTTAAAAAAACAGCGTTTTTACAATACAAATACCACTTTATTTTTGGTTGCTCATTTCTTTTGCGCAATTTAGATTCCAGGGTTAATTTAAAGCGTTGTTCTGCTGTTGTGGTGACTAAAAGAAACATTCCTTTTCACTGCCAAGAAGAAATTTTTCCTGTAGCATAATTCAAAATCGACGGTTAATTAAAGTTTTTCTGTTGTTGTGTTCCGTAAAATACACGCCGTTTTACACGCTAAAAAAGCTGGTAATTGTTGGCAGCACATTTCTTCTTTACATCAAAGGGTTAACTAAGTATTTTTCTGCAGTTGTACTTAGTAAAAGAAGCCTTCTTTTTCACCGCCAAAGATGAAATTTTGCAAGTAGCATAATTCATATCTGAAGGTTAATTAACCCTGTTTGTGCTTTTATATTCAGTAAAATACACAGTGTTTTTAAACGACACATACAAGTAAATTTTTCCTGCTCATTTGTGGAGCGCAATTTATGTCCAAGGGTTACCCAAGCTTGTTAGTGGGTTCATTTGGCGTCAAATACAGGGTGTGTATTTATCATATACAGATATCTTCATCAAACAGGGGCCTGTACATTTAGAACAAACAGTATGTCAGACAGAGAGGTGGCAGGCTTCTGATCTGCGAGTGGCAGTGGCAAAAACATTCCTGTAGCAGGCCAGGTCGCAGCACAGCAAGGGGACGTGCAGCAGGGGTCACTCGGTGAGGCCACAACTGCCGGGTGCCATCTAGCCGCGTGTGGGTTTACCAGCAACCCAATGGTTCTTGATTGGTTGACTAGGTCATCCACTTCCTCCCAGATGACATCTGACAACCCAGCCAAGAGTCGGTGGGAACGTCAGACACAACCCCTTTGTTGGCATGGCCCGGGAGGGGTCAGCGGGGTCTCACCCGTCCTCAACCGCCTCTGTCCCATCCCGGTTCCCTCAGCCAGAGATCTACTATGTGGTTGGACTCAGCGCCACTATATAGCGAGATGAAACAATTTGAGGAGGGCAGTCAGCAGCTACTTGGCAGCGAAGAATTGGGGCCAATATCCCCTGCTTCTTGCAGTGCGCGGCAAAGTATAGATGTGGAGAGTGGCATGGGAGGTCATGTTGTGAGGGGTCAGCCTCTGCATACCAAGACCGGTGATGAGGACAGCAGTGACGATGAAACACAAATAGATGATGATGTAGCCGACCACAATTGGGGAAGGGTGAGGCAAGGGCTTCATCATCGTCAGGAGAAGGGGGCGTCAGCTTGCACGTCAGGCAGCGGCGCAGCCGCAAGTGGGTCGTGTGGCCGTGAGTCAGCAGGATAGCAGCAGTGTGAGGTCGGGAGCCAAGCGGCCACAGGGTAAAAAACCCTGCTTCGCAGGTCCAAGAAAGTAGCGGCACAGGGGCTCAGCGAGGCAGCGCCGGTAGTAGTCACTCAGTGTGGAGCGTTGGCGGTAAAATCAGCTACTCGGCGGTGTGGCAGTTCTTTGCTAAGAACACCGGAGTAGCCAAATTTGGGCTATATGTGAATCTGTGGGCAAAAAGGGAAGTGTGGCCAGGGAGCTAACGTTGGCACCAGGGCCCTGCGTCAACACATGCAGCGTCACCATCCGGTGGCCTGGGAGAAACGTGGCTCAGATGTGGTGGTCCATCTGCCGCCGCAGCAGCAGCAGCCCCCAGTGGCACGCATGCCATTGCAGCCAGTCAAGGCTCCACCACCTCTGCAAAAGGGAGCTTTTCTCTTTGACATCATCTCCCAGTCCAGATGCTCCTGCTCCTCGCTATCTGGCACCAGCAGTCATTCAACGAGGCGATTGAAAGAGACACAGTATGCGTCCAACCACCCTAAGGTGCGAAGCTGACAATGCTCCTGTCCAATTTGTTGGTCTACAGTCCTCCCTTTCCAAATGGTGGACTCTGCACTGTTCAGAGAACTAATGGCTTGTGCCGAGCCGAGATGGAGATTTCCCAAGCCGTAATTTCTTTTCCAAAAAGGCAGTACCAGCACTTCATAAATATGTAGAACAGAAGGGGGGCCAGTCCTTGGCTTATCGGTTTGTTCCAAGGTGCATGGCAGCGCAGACGTGTGAGCTGTAACTCCCGGTCAGGGCCAGTACATGTCCTTTATGGCCCACTGGGTGAATGTGCTTCCTGCCCAGCCACACCAAACAACTTGGACGGAGACGCCGCTTTCTCCTCCAGGGTTGTCAAAATGCTGCTCCTGCGCCAATGTCCGCCTCCTCCTCCTCCTCACACCACCACACCATTTTCAGCCTCCACAAGTACTGCTCCATCTACCACATGTGTAGGGCACAGCGGTGTCACGCAGTTCTTACCCCTGGCTTGCCTCGACGAACGAAGTCAACAGGGGAGGAACTGCTCCGCGTCATGCAGCAAAAATCGATGTGTGGCTTTTCCGCGCCACCTGCAAATCGGAACCATGGTGATGGACAATGGGAGTAACAGGGTGTTCCGCGCTGCACCGGGGAGGGATGGTCCATGCACCCTTTGCATGGCGCACGTGTTCAATATGGTTGTGAAAAGGTTCCTGAAGTCTTCACCGATCTTCAGAAGATTCTGAAAATGGCCAGGAAACTGTGCATGCATTCATCCATTCCTACAAAGCCAGAAAAAACCTCCTTGAGTTGCAGCGGCAGAACGGCCTCCCCCAAAACACTCTGATATGCGATGTTTCCACCGCTGGAATTCCAGCCTGCAATGTTGGACCGACTGTATGAACAGAGAAAAGGCCATTAACGATTTTTGATGATCCAGGCGGACAGGGTACTCCCTGTGTAACTTTGATGTCACCCAGTGGCAGCTCATGCGTGACACCTGCTGTTTGCTGAGGCCATTCGAGGAGGCGACGTTATTTGTCAGTCGCAGGACTACGGGATGAAAAAAAGTCATTCCACTGCTTCATGTCCTGGAACAGATGCTGAAAAATCTGTCTGGGCAGGGGACTGGAGACGTGGCGACTACATCTCGCAGCCACATGAGTCTGGTGGGGGGCTGAACTGGAGGAGGATGAGGAGGAGGACATTAGAGCAGAAGCATTGTCTGGTGAAATGAGTGGATTTTCTACCGAGGTGACAAGAGAGGAGGAGCAGGAGCAGCTGGAGGAGGTAGATGGAGATGCGTAAGATGGGGCCCGATGCCCCGAAGCACCGTGGCAGTATACAGTGGAGATGGAGGCAGGGAGCCCCTCGGAGTCACTTGTGCAGATGGCCGCGCATGCTGAT
This sequence comes from Phyllomedusa bahiana, assembly GCA_025379985.1. Classification (NCBI taxonomy): domain Eukaryota; kingdom Metazoa; phylum Chordata; class Amphibia; order Anura; family Hylidae; genus Phyllomedusa; species Phyllomedusa bahiana. The sequence goes on from JAODAL010008035.1 coordinate 4,807, forward strand.
TTGCTGGCTAGGACAGCCCAATAGTCACCATCCGGCAGAGAGATGACTTCTGGCTCTCCACCCTATTGGACCCTCGCTACCGGTCCAAAATGGGAGCCTTTTTCCCAGCTGCTGAGAGGGAGGGCAAACTCAAATACTATAGAGAAATCCTCCGTAGTCAGTTGGCCGCTGCCTATGTGCGCATCGTCCCTCCTCTGACAGGTCTGACCGGGGTGTTCTTCAGCGCTCACGTACTACTGGCCCAAGCTGCTGGGAGAAGGTGGGGGGGGTAGAAGCAGTACCAGCTCCATCAGCAGCAACCTAAGTCTGGAGTCACTGATGAGCAGCTTCCTTCATCCGCCTAGTGAGGAGGGCAGTCGCAAGCAGCAGCAGCAGCAGGACCTGGAGCAGACCCTGAACCCCAAAAGGTGGGTTGCCTACTTGGACAGTACTCTGCCACCCAGTTAGAAGATCCCCTGGACTACTGGGCAGCCAAACTGGATGTTGGGCCGCAATTGCCGAGTTTGCAGTGGAGAAGCTGTCCTGCCCGGGCCAGTAGTGTGGCATCAGAGCGGGTGTTCAGTGCCATCGTTTACCCAGGAGAAAACCCTTGTCCCGGGAAATGTGGAACATGACTTTTGTCCCAAAATGAATCAGGGGTGGATAGGACAGGATTTCCACACACCAATGCCTTAGGCGTCAGACTACATCAGCCCTGACGCCCCACCCAACTGTAGAAAATGAGTCTGGGGTTTAAACTACCTGCCTCAGCCACTTTTCTGATGCCGCCACCCGCCTGATGGCACACATCTGCTGACAGTTTCTCCATCTGCCACCACCCTTTTTTACCAAGGGCTGGTATTGCCACCCCCCTCCACACTCTGTCATTGTGCCACTGTCTGACCTCATGCTGCTGTTGTTGCTGCTGCCGTGCCCTCCACACTGTGTCATTGTGCCACTCTGTGGCCTACTCCTGTTTTTGCCACCCCCAGAATGTCATTGTGCCACTATCTGACCTCATGATGCTGTTGTTGTGCTGCCCTGCCCTCCAACTGTGTCATTTTGCCACTCTGTGGGGCCCTCTCGTGTTTTTGCCACCTCCAGAATGTCATTGTGCCCATTAACCTCATGCTGCTTGTTCTGTGCCGTCCCCTCCACACTCTGTCATTGTGCCACCTGTGGTACTCCGTTTTTGGCCACCTCCGAATTCATTTTGCCACTGTCAAACCCTCATGCGTTGGGGGTGCCCCCTACCTCCACACTCTGTCATGATGTTGCCACCTGACTCTCAGCTTGTTTTTTCCACTTTCTCGGCAACTTTATAGGCTTTCCCGCTTAGTTTTTGGTCAGTTTTGTCCTCTTAAGTGCCCGGGGAATTTTATGTGAAGCGTTCAAGGGCGGCGGGTCTTCTCGTGCATACTAAAACAACATTTATAAAGACCAACCGACCCCTCTCATATTTAAGCTGGACAATTTTAACACCCCGCCTGCGGCTCGTGCATATTTTAACCGATTCGTCCCGAAGTAATTCGGACCGAAACAAAATTTTTGTCGGAAAATTGGGAAATAAAATTTTTGAGAAATTCGCCCTCCTATTATGATTCTTGTTGGTATTTTTTCACATTTAAAATTTAAAAAGTATCCGTCTGGGAGAACTTTCCCCCATGGAACTTTTGTTGTCTAAATCAATTATCTGTACAAGCTGGTCTGTAGAAATTCAGTTTAGGGTCGACCCTTTTTTCCTTTTGAATGGTCTCGGGTGTAAAAAAAGGAACACCAGACTTCTTACATGATGTACTGATTTTCGCTCATGCCCAGAAATGTTTGTAAGTACAACAATGAAAAACTGAGATTGGGGGTATCTACGTGTGAAAAAAAGTTTTTGATACACTGGTGCATTCACAAATTTTTTCCCCCTACAAAAAGAAAGGTCTGTAGTTTTTTTTTGTAGGGACTCTTCACCCCTGGGGGACGAACTAAAAAATACCCAGAAAAACCCCATTGTATGATTTTTAAAAAAAATTAATTTGTTTTTATTGAAAGAAATAAGTATTTGTCAACGACAACCAGAAGAATTCTGGCTCCTAAGCCTGTTAGTTTTCTATAAGAAACCCCTACTCAGAACTCATTTCAGGGCGCGGCACCGCATCTCGCGGGTCTCCCCCTGCACAGGGGCCGGGGACGGGGGCTGCGGTGCCCCCAGCCGGGTCTTCTGCCCTAGGGCGGAAACCCCTACTTACCTCCCCGCTCCTTCTCCACCTGACACCGCCGCGCGCATAAACCTGCTTTGGCACGCCCGACCCGGTCCGGGGTTTAAAGGGGCCAGCGCGCCTTTAATTGGTTAATTTGGGCCCCTGGTTTCCCTTTTTTAGAATTTTAGCATCCCCTGCCAGTTTGTTTGGGGTGTTTTTGGAGGTTTAGAGTGGTTAGTTAATCTTGATTTCCCGTGTAACCAGTCCCCCCTGCTTTGTTTTCCTTACCTTGCCTTTTTGGGCCCCGCCCGACCGTCGCCCGCCTCTGACCCGAACTTGCCCTGCCTGACCTTCTGCCTTCCCACTTCGCCCGGATTTCGATTTTTCACCCCGCTGTACCCCGGCCGCCATCGTAAACAAGCAAGTCAGGGGGAACACCTGGGGCCTCACCCCGCAGAAGACCATCCCCTTTGCGGGGGGGCTTGGTGAAAAAACCGGGGGTACTTGATCCGTTCCCTGGCGTGGCTTAAACTATATCGCTTGCGGGCCCCGCGGATCCCCTCCTCCCTTCAAACCACCTCAAATAATTCACCCGTTTGAACTTTTTACTGTATAAAAGACAGTGTTACACTCAATATCACCAACCCCTCCACCTTACCCAAAACCAAAGAGCTGTCTAAGGGGATCAGGGCAATATTGTTGACTGGGAAGGGGGTGTGGGCTAAAAAAAATAGGGAGCACTTGGGAGAAAGGCAACAATATTGGACAATTTTTAAAATGGAAGAAAACAGGTACTGTCATTTCATCGTCTGGGGGTCCATGAAGATCTCACCTGTGGGTAAGGATGATTCTGAAAAGGTAGGAAAACCCCGAACTACACTGAAATGGGCAATGACCTGAGTAGAGCTGAGACCACAATTTCAAAGCTTACCATAAGCAACACACTATGCCGTCATGGATTAAAATCCTGCGAGGCACGAAAGGGCCCCCGCTCACACAGACATATTTAGGGCCCCCTGAAGTTCTCATTTACCATTGGGTGATCCGAGGGGCGGAAGGTAGTTCAATGGACCAAAATAAAAAATTTGAGGGATCCACCCCCTGCTGTGTTTTGGGGGGAAAAAGAAGGGTCAGTACAATCCAAGAAAAATCTCCCAACCCGGGAAACATGGGGGGGAAAACATCCTTTTGGGGCTGCTTTTTGAAAAGGGGGGCAGGACAAAAATGCCTGTATGAAAAATTGGGTGCATGACCTGTTCTGGATAATACAATCCTTCTCTCATAAAGATTGAAAATGGGGCCGTCGGGGCTTCCCGCAGGCAAGACCAAACACAAAGCCCGGGCAACTAAAGGGGTGGCCCGTAAAAAAGATTTCAAGGTCTGGAGGGATTACCAGCCCCAAGGGCCCGAACCAACAAAACTCTTTTGGGGAGGGTGAAAATTTTGTACTTAATGTTGTGCCTTGCTAACTACATGCCTTTTACCCCCGGGGGCGCTCTTTTGGAAATCCCCATTCCAGTAGCGGGCAACGGTTAAACTGACCTCGCATTCAGTACCCCTTTCCCGTCTGTCCAGTTAAAAAAACAAAATCTGCGTCAGACAGGGGCAGGTTATCAGATTTCAAGCTGGGGGTTTTCTCTGGTTCCCCGTTTTCCTTTCCCGTGTTCTTTTGGTGTTAACCTGGTCCAGCTGCATTTTCTGATGTATTCCTGGGCCCAAACCTCCTGGTTAAAATCCACCCTCTCCCCCGAATGTTTTATGGGGTTTGTTTCTTTTTTTGTGTTTTTGTCCAACTGGCAATGAAGCTCTTTTCAAACATTATAGTAGCCCAGCAATGGCCCCAAAACCTGAAAATTCTGGAGAAGATCTGTAGAAGTGGGCCAAAATCCCTGCTGCAGTGTGTGCAAACCTGGTTAAGAACTACAGGAAAATCTGACCTCTATAATTACAAACAACATTTTCTGTACCAAATATTAAGTTCTTCTTTTCTAATGTATCAAATAAATTTTTAATTTGAATTTAATTTTTCCAAACAATAAAAAACAAAAACATTTTTTTTTTAAAATTTTCAAAGCAAATTTTTGGGTTTTTTTTTTTGATATGTGTTTAATGGAATGTACCTATGATAAAATTTTCAGGCTCTCCATTCTTTGTAGGTGGAAAACTGCAAAAACTCCAATGTATCAAATGTTTTTTTCCCCCCGTAAGGCTTGGCCCCGGGCCAAAGGGGAGAAGGAAACCACATGGGGCCCCCGGGGTGGCATCCTTGGGGTGATTTTGGAACAAAGGAGAAAAAGAGGTTGAAACAAAGAGGCACAGTGCATGAATCATGTGCAGTCATGTACATTAGTTGTAGGGTGGGCCCCAAGAATTAACTCCACTGGTGGATCCCAGGAATAAACTCCACTTGGGGGCCCCCAAGAATAAAACCCCCACTGGGGGACCCCAGAATAAACCCCTTGGGCCCCAAAAATTACTTACTAGGGGGCCCCAAGAATCATTTCCATGGTGGGGCCCCAAATAATCAACTCCATGGGGCCCCCAAAGAATAACCTTACTGGGGGGCCCCAAGAATAAACCCCACTGGGGGGGCCCCCAAGAAAAACCCCCCACTGGGGGCCCCAAAAAATAATTTCCGGGGGCCCCCAAAAATCAACTCCACTGAGGGGCCCCCCAAAAATTTAAAACTAAAAGGGGGGACCTTTATCAACTCCACTGGTTTTCCCCATTTTCAAGTCCACTTGTGGGCCGAAAGAATTATCTCCACTGGTGAGGCCCAAAGAATGAACCCCACGGTGGGCCCCCAAAAAATTTAAAACCCCATGGGGCCCCAAAATAAACTCCACGGGTGACCCTCAAAATTAACCCCCATGGTGGGCCCCATTATCAACTTCATGGGGGCCCCAGTTTAAAGTCCAGGGGGGGCCCCAAGAATAAAACTCCATTGGGGGGCCCTGAAATCAACTCCATGTTTAAACCCCAAGAATAACTCCACTGGGGGGCCCCAAGAATCAACTCCACTGGTGGGCCCCAAGAACCATCTCCAATGATGGGCACCAGGCACTTTAGTCCAACACTGTGGTATCTCATGAAACTGACCAACATTATGAAGAGTGTAAGAAAAGGAAATATGTAAAAAATCTGAACCTCAAATAAGTTCTCCAGGTTTTAAGTTTATATAACCCAATCAGTGTATAAATTAATCATTTCCCGACGCAGGAATTTTTGTTTATATCCCATTTTTTTCCTCCTCGCCTTACAAGACCCATGTTTTTTTTATTTTTATTTCTAAACATCAATGTGCTATTTACTTACAATATAGTGTATCTCCAAAACAATTCAAAAAAATACTTTTTGAGAAAGAACTTGAAAAAAGAATGATTGCACCATTTTTGAGTGGTTTCGTTTAAATGGAGTTCACTGGGTGGTATAAATGATATGCTATCTGTGTTCTGCAGGAAGGAACGATTCCAGCCAGTGATACCAAACTATAGTGTTTACAGTATGTTATACTAATTATAATAAAATAATTGCTAATTGTTAAAAATAATAACTTCTTTCTTTCTAAACTTGCATTGCAGCGACATTTTCTACAACTATTTTTTTTTTTTTCATTTCCATTTATGGATCTGAGTGAATTTGTGATTTTTGGGAGCAAAAGTTTAGTTTTCAATGGTACCATTTTTGGATACAACTTTTTGATCATCTTGTATTCAAATCTTTTGAGGAGGCAAAACTTTTTTACCATACAAGATAAGTAATCTCACTTTCTTCATACATCAGATATCACAGAGCTCAGCTCCTTTAATCTATCATATAACCCTATTATCACAGAGTCAGTTCCTCTATCTTTATAACCTATATATCACAGAGCTCGCTCCTCTATCATATAACCCTTATATCAAAAGAGCTCAGCTCCTCTATCATATAACCCTATATATATGATATTTCAAGGGGTTTAATCCACACTCCTCTCCTTGGGCCTCCAACCGGAATGGGAAATGGTGCTCACCAGAAAAGAAAAAAGGAAGGGATAGGGCAGACAGGCGCCCAGATATAGTGTAGTTTTAGTTGTTATAGGAAAATATCGTTATATGAATTTGCTCACCTGAGCTTGTTGTACAGTGTATGGTACAACACATATAAAAGGGAGTTATCGTAGGTTATCACCATCAGCCGCCCAGTGCCTCCAAAGTCCACTCATGCACCTCACCCACAAAGGGCAGGAGGAAGATATATAGCTAAATTTTATCCACTTCTGGCTGTCCAGCCACGAAATGGGAGTAGAGGTAGTGCTTTGCGCTTTGTTTATATAAAATAAATAAAATAAAAAAACCTTCCGTTTTGAATCAAGGAAAGATTAGAAAAAACCTTTGTAGTTCTGAGAAAATTTTTTTTTTAAAATATGAATATAAAAACAATCAATTTAAAAAGACCCAAAAGCGTTTTCCGTGCATCCTCGCACGCTTCTCAGGATGTTTGACAATATTCCACATCTCCTTTCTCTAAATAGTCTACAAGGGCGCCACCTCTTTTGTGAAAGTACCCAATCCTATGTCGCCCTTATCTTTCCTTATACATACATATAAAAACAACGTATTCATATGTCACAAAATACACAAGCATTTAAAATAACACAGGCATCTAAAATTGCAAATGCTGCACCACATCCTTTAAAACTTGAACAATAAAACCATTACCTGTTATACATATTCATTTCCTTTCACTGGTCTGACTCAAGTCGGCATTGAGCATGCTCAATGCCAGTACTAGATCGCAGGAGCTCCTGCTTCCCTCAGACTATTAGAAGCTGCCACTAGGGGATGGGAACTATATGAGGGATAAAAAAAAAAAAAGTGTCCTTCTACTCCTCCTTAATAAATGACTTCTTGGGCTCCGTTTAAACCTGCAGGATTGAGGGTATTTAATTTAAAGATCCAGTACATTTCTTTATTGGTCAATGCCTGGAGTCTATCCGTTAACCTTCTGATATAAAATCGATGGGCTGTACTTTTAAATTAAATTGCCATCTGGGTGTTCATCTATAAACAGTCTGGGAAGGCTGTTACTGTCTATTTCCCTATTTTAATATTTGATCAATGATTATTCATCCGTTGGGAGAGCTTTTGTGTTGTCCTCCTCCAACTAACTGCTTACACGCTGGCTGCAAGTGATAAGATAAAAAACACATAACAAGACTACAGTTCAAATAAAACGGATCTTGAAATTTTTCATTTGTGAAAGTGGACAAAAGACTGTAACCTATTTGCAACATAGAGCACCATTTATGTTGCAAATAGGTACAGTCTTTTCGTGCCACATACACAAATGATAATCAAGATCCGTTTTTAATTTAACTGTAGAATCTGTTATGGGTTTATCTATCACTTGCAGCTACGGTAAACAGTACGTTGGAGGACAACCACAAAAACTCTCTCCAACGATGAATAATCATAGATCAAATATTAAAAAGGGAAATAGACTGTATTAGCCTTCCCAGACATTTACTAGATGAACTACCCAAGAAGGCAATTATAATTTTAAAAAGTACGCCCCTCGATTTTAATCAGAAGTTTAACGATAGACTCCAGGCATTGACCAATAAAGAAATGTACTGGATGCTTTTAAACATAAAATACCTGAATCCTGCAGGTTAAACGAAGCCAAGAGGTCATTTAGTAAGTAGGAAGAAGAAGACACCAATTATTATTATTTTTTTTTTTTATCCCACACATATTTTCCAACCCCTAGTGGCAGCTTCTAATAGTCTGAGGGAAGCAGAGCTACTGCGATCTAGTACTCTGGCATTGAGATGCTCATGCCGACTTAGAGTCCGACCAGAGAATGTCACTGACTCCTGGCTGATGACGAGAACTTCCTGTTTCTTGCCGGGAGCCGCGCTGGAGTACATTCACAGTCAGAAGAGCAGGAAAGGAAATAAATATGTATAACAGTAATGTTTTAGATGTTCAAGTTTTAAAGGATGTGGTCACATTTGCGCAATTTAGATCCTGTGTTAATTTAAATTCTTGTTGTATTTTGGTGACATTGAAAACGTTGTTTTTATATGTATGAAAAAGGAAAGGAATAAGGGGTCGACATAGATTGTGGTACTTTCACAAAGAGGTGTGCGCCTGTAAGACTTTTAGAGAAAGGAGAACTGAGATATTGTCAGACTCCTGAGGAAGCGTGCAGGAAGCACGTGAAACGCGTTGGTATTTTTATAATTGATTGTTTTTATAATTCATAATTTTAAAAAATTAAAATTCTCAGAACTACAGAGGATTATCTAATCTTTCTTGATTCTAACGGAAGATTTTTATTTTATTTTAAATAAACAAGCGCTTGCACTACCTCTACTCCATTTCGTGTCTGGACAGCCAAAGTGATAAAAAAGCTAAATAACCCTATAATATCACAGAGCTCAGTTCCTCTATCATATAACCTATAAACACAGAGCTCAGTCTTCTCTCTTCTATCATATAACCCTATATATCACAGATCTCAGCTTCTCTCCTCGAGTGGCAAATATCCCTATATATCACGAGCATCAGTCTCTCTCCACTAAACATATATCCCAATAAATCAACAGAGCTCAGCTCCTCTCCTCTATCATATTAACCCTATAATATCACAGAGCTCAGCTCCTCTTCCTCGATCATATAACCCTATATAACACGAGAGCTCAGCTTACTCACCTCTATCATATAACCCTATATACACAGAGCTCAGCTCCTCTCCCTCCATCAAATAACTCTATATATCACAGAGCTCAGCTTCCTCTCCTCTAACATAAAACGCCTATATATCACAAGCTCAGCTCCTCTCCTCAATCATATAACCCAAATATTTCACAGAGCTCAGCTTCTCAACTCTATCAGTATAACCCTATATATCACAGAGCCTCAGCTTCCTCTCCTCTATCATATAACCCTATATATCACAGAGCTCAGCTCCTCTCCTCTATCATATAATCCTATATATCACATAGCTCAGCTTCCACTCCCTATCATATAACCCTAAATATGCACAGAGCTCCAGTTCCTCACTCCTATCATAAAAACCCCTATATACACAGAGCTCCCTCCTCTCCTCTATCATATAACCCTATATATCACAGAGCTCAGCTTCTCTCCTCTATCATATAACCCTATATATCACAGAGCTCAGCTCCTCTCCTCTATCATATATCCCTATATACCACAGAGCTCAGCTTCTCTTGTTTAATTGTTTCAATTAATTTTTTAAATAACTTTAAAATTTCTATTCATTCTTGCATTTTTGGTTTCTGGCTAGTACAGGCAGAAGCAAAGATGTTCGGATTGTCCTTATCCCTTTCCTTTCTTGGAGATGGCCGAGCGACTCTTTTTTTCATATGCACCTGCCCCTGTAGGCATGTTCACTGCTCTAGAAGTATCCACATCTTTACAGGAACACTGGCCTGCTATAGGTAACTTCAGGGCCCTAAAAAGTTAAGGATTCTGGGCTCCTCGCCTATTATCAGTTCCTTTCCTCCATCATATCATTGAGCCCTTTCTTTTTACAGTTTATCAGGGCTCCAATATGAGTACTTCCAGGCACTATCAGCACCCTTAGGGCGACATGTAGGAATGTGAATTCGTACTTTATTTTACTAGGCGCCGACACCACAGTTATAAATAGATATAAAAGAGTGTAAATACGACAGTATGTAAGATTTTTGGCGCATTACAAAAAGCTTAATGGCGCCAAACTTGAAATGCATAGAGTGTAATGCCGCCAAACTTGCGCACAAAGCTCTATGTAAATGCCGCCAAAAAACAGTTGATATTACTAACACTCTCAGAATCTCATAATCCGAGCATTGAAACATTAAGAGAGCGACATATATGAATTCCGAATGCGTACTTTTTTTTACTTGCCGTCCGATACCAGAGTTCTAAAATAGATATAGACGATTGAAAGAATCCTACCGATTATTAGGCGCATTACATAGTACAATATGCGCCAAGTTTAGGGCATTACACTTATTCATAAGAAGTTTGGCGCATTAAGCTCTAGGTAATGCGCCACAAATGTCGAATTCTACACTCGTCCTATATCTATTTAGAACTGTGGTGTCGCGCCAAGTTAAAAAAAAGTACGCATTCGAAATCATACATGTCCCGCCCTTATTTCATTAGGTGTTAAAAATAAAGACCTGTGCCTTTAAAAGAGGACCAGAAACTGTTCAGGATGGTAACACTATCCATGGTTTTGTGGTGGCTTTGATGCAGCCGAGCGCCATGCCCTCATGTTGATCACCAACAGCCAAGGGGGGGGGGGGGAAAAAAAAAAAAACCCAAAAATGGGGGGGGGGGGGGGGGGGAAAAAAAACCCAAAAAAAAAAAAAAAAAAAAAAAAAAAAGAAAAGGGGGGAATATAAAATAGTAAGTTATTAGGTTTTTTATAAAATATTTTTTTTTTTTTTTGGGGGGGGGAGGGGGGGGGGGGGGGGTACAAAATACGGGCAAATACATGCATCCATTAACAGTCCTTGGAGGCGTGATTTTAACCTAATGCGTCCGGACGCTTGTTTGGCCTCGACTTAGTGTCTGTAAGCATCCTCCAAGTGGGAAAGTGTGGAGTTAAGTTTAAGAAAGTTTTGCAAACTTTGTTTCCCTCCCTCACTGTGCCATGCCAGGGTGGTCTTGCCAGACCCCGCTTCGTGCCTAAGGGTTCAGCCCCTGCCTTGTCAATCATTTTCCTTTTCCCGATGTGTTCTCTATGTGACTGATGTATGTGTTAAATTTTGTCCAACAGGTAAATGGAGCATGTGTGTCATTTGTCTAGAGCGGAGGCGGACCTGGGGGACGCTCCCTTAATGGGAGCCCCCACATGACCCGGCCCCCCCCCGACTCTAGCCTAGGCAGGAGGGGGGTTGAGGTGCGTCGCCCAGGGGGTGGAATATAAGACCGCCTCCCGGCGCCGGGAACAGTCGAGCTGTTGTCAGTGAGGAAGTAACTGCCGCTCGCTGTTCCTGGTGCCCGCGGCATCCCACTGTGAGTCAGGGAGATGGCAGGTGTGGAAAAGCTGCTTGATCACCCCGAGAGTAGGGGTGACCGGGGCGGCGGCTGAAGGAGAAGGCGGTGGCAACAGGGGGGGGGCGCTCCACCTTACCCCCCCCCAGGAGGGGCAGGGCCCTGCTTCCCACAGGCCCCCAAAAAGAGCCAGGCCCCCCACAAAAAAGCCCAAAGGTAAACCCCTTGGGCCCCGTGCGCTAGGACCCCTCCGGGGGGCCCTCCCGTCGGCGGGCCTCTTCAGGGCACCCCCGCCACCCGCGGGGAGGAACCAACAGGTTGGGGGGCCCCCGCGGAGCGGGTGGGGGGCCATCTCAGCCCACGGGTGGTGGCTGCGGCGGCTCATGTTTTTGTTGTACCAGAGGAGCGGGAGGGCCCTCGGGAGTTACGTCGGGGGCCCGCCAGGGTCGCGGGGAGTGACAATGTCGGGGGCGGGGTGGGAAATGGGGGAGGATACGGTGTCGGGGGGGGGAGGGCAGCTACGGGCTGGTCTTAGGGATGGGCCCCGGAGTTTGCAGACCGGCCAGGGGTTTCCCTTCGGGGAATCCAGCGGTGCGGGTTCGGTCGGAGGTTCATACGGTCTTGGGGAGTGAGCGAAACCTCGTTTAAATGACGTCATGAATGTAGGGATTTGCGGCATGGCTGGAGGAAACACAGCTCCCCCGGGATCTGGGGCCTGTCCATTTTTTGTAGCGCGGACCCTGCGTGGCAAGAAGTGTCGGGCAGTTTTAGGGATTTCTTGCCGCAGTATCCGTTGCCAGCGCGGCCCGTCGGGCAGGTATCTCCGGTGTCGGCGTTGGGTACAGTTGCATCGTCGCCGGTGATTCCCCCCCCCCCTTTAGTTTTGGGAGGAGTAGGGTTGGGAGACTTTTCACCGTGTAAGGGCTTTTAAAACGTGTTGTTAAAATTTGGAACGGGAAATAATTTGGGATAGTTTTTCGATTTGATAAAAAGGAAAAAGGGGTTTTGGAAGGTATGTCTTTTTCAAAGGGGTCCGCTTGGGCCACTTGAAAAATGGGGGGAAAAGGAAAAATTTGGGGCAGGACAAAAAATTTTGAGATTTTTCCACTTCCCCCTTTGGGAAAAATTTTAAATTTTGGAAACGGGGGGGGAAAAAGGGGATGAGAGTAAAGAAGGAGGAGTAGGAGAAAAGGGAAAGGGTGGCGGTTAAATTCCCCCAGACCCCCGGGAATTGGAAGCAGGCGTTTTGGCCTTTCCGGGCGAAAGTCTTTGGGGGAGAACTATATTACTATTTTGCCTGGGCCAAACTTAAACTCTATCAGTTCTCTATCTGTTAAACAAAAAAACGTAATTTTTATTAAAACTAACCTTAACCTTAAAACACACTATTTTAAAAACCTATCTCAACCTCACTTTTAAACCCCTTTTTTTGTTTTCTGAAAGAGGGAAAAACTCCCTTTCTTTTATCAAGCCCTGGGAACCCCACCTACTAACAGGGGAGCCTTATATCATACAAAGTCTATTTTCCATTAAGGGATCCCAACCAAACTACTTGGGAAAGTCCCCTAATCCCCAATAGAAAACAGAACAAAAAAGGGGCCCCTTGGGACACCTTTCTGCAGCGGGTGACACTTGTAAACAGAGGGGAAAGATCAAAAATTTAAAACGTCATATTTTCCCCTCCCGACATTTTTTCGCCAGCTAACCTGGAAAATTTGGTTTTGGCATAAATACAAAAAAGAAAAGAAATTTAAGAACAAACGTTTAGGAAACAGAGGAAAAAAATTTGGGTGTTTCTTGAAAAAATGCGGGTTGAAGGTGAAGGAAAAACCCCTAATTCTAGTATACCTTGGACAAATTTGAACCCAAAAAATCGGAAAAATACCCCTTTCCGATACCCACAAAAAATTTTTTGGGATACGTTGGGAAGTAGTAACGCAAGACATAAAAGATAACAACACCAACAAAACCCAAATCTTCAAAAATTTTAAAAATGGGAGGAAGAAGTAGCATTGCAAAACAAAAACAAACAGGGAAAATATTAATAAAACCCCAGGGGAAAAGGGGTGGTAATTTTGTCATCTTAAATAAAAGGGGCCCTATAAGCGAGGGTTGAGAAAATTCGGGTGTTTTCAGAAACATATGAAGGTTTTCCCAAAAGACCCAACCAATGATACCAAAGGGAAAATTAAAAGGATTTTGGTTTTGGGGAATTGAAAAAAAATTAAAATTACTGGGAGGAGAAGAAATTTATGCTAAATATAATCCTACTATTGCCCCTTTTTATGCTTACCAAAATTGCTAAGGGGTTGTGCCAATACCAGGAAACCGATAGTCCGGGTAGAAAAAAATTTAACACAAGGACCCCAGCACGAAAGTTGATCGTATACTGACCTTTTTTTCCCACTGGCCTTCCTTCATTCTTAAAAACAAAGGGACACTGGAGGAAAAATTAACGACTAGGGGTTGAGTGAGAGTACACTTTTTTCCCAAAAGTTTAGACGAGAAGCCCTATACAAAACATCAGAAAATAAACCGGGGCCCTGAAAGAAAAATCAAGAAATTTTTTGAACACAAGAGGAACAAAAATTTAGGGGAACACAATGTTTTTTTTTTGGATTTGGACACAAAATTATTTTTTTGTTTGATGGCCCCTTTTTTATCACCAAAAAAAGGACACCATGGAACTGTCGGTGCACCAATTTTTTGCTAATTTATTTTAAAAGGTTTGGGGGGAAAGGATGCTACTTGTTTTTTTCAAAAACACCTGAAAAAACACAAAGGGAAATTTTATTTTGGGGCCTTTATTGATGATATTTTGTTTTTTTTTGGGAGGTATGAAAAATTAAATTCTTTGGACGTATCAAGACCAATAAAAAATAAAATTTGGGAATTTAAATTTCCCACGTTTAAAAAACATCTTGAAATTTAGGGTTTGAAAAAAAACAGATTCAGAAAAAGATATTTGGGAAAAAAAACGGCTACCAATATTTTTGTTACATTTCTCTAGTTGGCATCCCCCTTTCTAAAAAAAAAGGGGTTCCCCAAAAGGGCCCAATTTCTAGGGCTCTTAGAAATTTTTTCAAACATTAGGGATTTCAATGAAGAATGTAAAAATTTTAAACCCAGTTTTTCGGGGAAAGGGGGTTTTTATCCAAAAAAGGGTTTAAAGGAAGGTTTTTAATGGGGCTTTAAACCATGACAGGGGACATTTAATCAGAAAAAAAAAGGGGAAAAAAAAACCCTGATTTAATTCGTTGAAAGGTCCCTTTTGATGATAAGCAAGAAAGGGAGAGCAATATTTTTAGAAGAAAATTGGCACTTTCTGAAGGCAGATCCAGTTTTCTCTGATTTTATTTCAAAAAACCCCCTATTTTTCACTTAAAAAGAGGAAAAAAACTTAGGATGAATTTGTACAAACCCTTTTGAGGGAGATTGAAAAAAAAACATGGTTGCAGTCCCTGGGGTGGGCTCAATCCCGGGGCAACTGTTCATTCTGCCCCATTCTTTGGAAAAAACAAAAATTTTGTTAATCCCTTTAAAAAGAGAAATTTGAGATAAGACAATTCATCAACTGTAAAACCAGAGGGTGATTTAGGGGGCAAATGTGTCCCCTGCCCCAAATCTATTTGGAAAAAAACCATACAGGGTTTCGTCGGGGATCTCAAAAAAATTTTAATACTTTTAAAAAACTAATTTTGAAACCCCCAAGCAAACACTTTTTGGAATACAAAAAGGGCGAAATAGAGGTGCTGAAATTTTGGGGAAAAAGGTAAAAAGCTGGGGGAAAAAAAAGGGCAAATTTGGAAGTTTTTTTGTTGCAGGAAGAGGGAAATGGATACACAGACTCAATACATTGAAACCCAAAGGCCTAAAAGAAAAGGCTTTTTTTATTTTCAGCATTTTTTGATCTTAAGATTCCCTATAAAAAATGATTTTTGAAGAAAAAATATATAAGTTAAATTTAAATACAAATCAATTTGGGAAAAAACACATTTAATATAAATAAGGGAAACATCAGAGTTTAGTATGTTTTTTTTTTTGTTTTTTTTGTTTTTTGTTTTTTTTCCCCTCCTTTCCCCCCCTCCCTTCCATCTCCCTCGCACCCCTTCCCCCCCCCCTCTCCTCTCCCCCTTTGCCCCCTACGTTTTTTTCCCCATTTTCCCTGGGTCCTGTAATGAAGACAGATATTTATCATTTGAGGCCCCCCGGTTTTCTATTTAAAAAAATTAGGGGTGCATTTTATTTCTTTTGCAAGGGGCAAAAAATGTATTACTCATTAAAGTAGAGGGTTTAAATTTTTCCTGCTTGGGGGCGGTGATTTTGTGCGAATTGGGTTTCATTTTTAAGATACTGGATTCTTGCATGCCCCATGTTTTTTCATGCCCCATTGTAACGTGGTGGGTTTTAATGGCTACTGGAGCCGTAGGAGAGAATCTTTAATGGGGGAAATTGTGTGGGCAGACTGTGGGGGGGGGAGGGCTACCCTAGAGCCCACAGCATTTTTTAAAATGAAAAGAAAATTACATGAAAAAAAAGAAGTGGTTTTTTGAATATAGTCTTGAGGGCAAAACAAAAAAATTTTTGTGGAACATGGATTTAAAAGGGGGCCCGCACTCTATTGGAAAGAAAATGCAAATTACATAAATAGGAAAAAGTTTCTTTTTTGGAAGAAAATTGACAGTGGTCCCCATTGACAGTGGAATTTTTTAAATTTCCCCAAAAATAAGCAAAATTAGATATTGAAGAGAAGGGGCTTATGGGAATTGTAAAATGGCATGTTCTGTTAATGAGGCCTTTGTCGTCTTTAGGTTTTTAATAGGCACCCCCGTTGCAATAATATGAGAGAAGTGAAACGGGAAACCCTCACAGTTTAGGGCCTGAGGGTCCCGTTTGGGGCATTTCGTTTTGGGGGCGGCATAAAGGGAAGAAGGGGCCCAAACCCTTATGGAGATGGCGAATTTTACTTAAGGTTTTTGGCTCAAAAAGGGTGGCAGTTTCCCGCAAGGGCATTTTAAAGATTTTGGCCCGCGGAAGGGGGGAAATGGGTTTATGTTTTATTCCCTGAAGGCTAATTGGGGGAGCACCTGAAAAGGGGTGTTTTTTCCCCAACAGAAAAAAAAGGAAGTGAGCCCCAGACCAAAAAGTGAACGGACCCTAACCTTTATAAACCAGGTTAGCTTCAAACATGTCCCCCGAGGGCAGATATGACTTTTAAATTTGAAACTCTCCCCAGTCTAAAAGTGTCACCTGCTTCAACGGTGTTACAAGGGGGTCTTATTTTTTCTTTGTCCCCAAGAGATTAGGGAAAGACGCCCAAGTAGGGTGGGTTGGGATCCCATAAATGGGGGCTAGTACTTTGCTATAGGGTAAAAGGCCCCCTGTTAGTAGGTTTGGGTTTTTCCCAGAAATTTAAAAAAAGAAAGGGAAAATTTTTTCCCTCTTTCAGAAGCAAAAAAGGGTTTAAAAGATGATTTAAAAAGATTTAGGTTTTTAAAAATTTGGGAAAACAGGTTTAAGAGTTAGATTAAAAAAGTTAAAGTTTTAGTGTTTAAAAAGAAAGGGAACTGATTGGGGTTTAAGTTTGCCTAAGCAAAATAGTAAATAAAAGGATCCAAAAAAATACCTTTGTTTTTCTTTCGAGATTCCCAATTTTTTTTGGGGAATTTTTGTGACAACATTGGGGGGAAGCCCCCCGGGAAAATTTTTTCCACTCTTTTTTGCTACTCGATTGGTGAGGCTCAGTGGGTTTATGGGGGTCTGGCGTGGCTCCGTTATGATGAGCAGTTCCGTCGGAAAGCGGTGCGTCCGTCGATAAGATGGGACTATAAGGGCATCGAGTTGTGGCTGAAAGTGATGTCCCCGACTCGGTATGGCTAGTCCTTTCAGAGTGGACCTGGTGGCTCCGGGCACCAGTGGGGCGCTGGGTCATCCGGCGGGGCTTCCCAGGGAGAGTTTAAGACCAGTGACTGCGGGCAAGTTAATGAGAACCAGTGCAGGTTTGGGGGGGCTGCCATTTCAAGCACGTGTGTTCGGTGTGCAGTGCCGCCCCCCACGGGGATCACCGGTGCTTGCGGAAGGGAAAGGGGGCTGGTCCTCCGCATGGGGAGACGGCAGTGAGAGTAGTCGTGATGGTGCCGTATCTAAATAGATACCCGGATCAGCGGGCAGCAGTATTGCTTCGGGAGGGTTTTAGTGAGGGTTTTCAAATCCCGTCCCCAGGGCATGTGGTCCCTTTCTCAACAAAGAACCTGCGCTCGGCCCTGCTTTACCCAGAGGTGGTAGTGGACAAATTGGCCAAGGAGGTCTCGTTGGGCAGGATGGCAGGTCCGTTTGAGTTTCCACCGGTTCTCGATTTGGTTGTTTCTCCGTTGGAGGTGGTTCCGAAGAAGGAACCGAAAAAGTTTCATTTGAAATTTATCCTTTCCAAAAGGGTAGTTGGTTAACAATGGTATTGACCCAGAATTATGTTCTGTGGTTTATAAATCCTTTGACGCTGCGGTTCGTTGGGTGCGTCTTTATGGTCGGGGGGCTCTCATGGCCAAGACGGACATCGAATCCGGTTCATCCAAACAGTGTTCGGTTGCTGGGGTCTTTCTGGGATGGGTCGTTTATTGTTGATCGGAGTTTGCCGATGGGTTGTGCGATCTCTTGTTCATATTTCAAAACTTTTAGTTCGTTTTTGGAGTGGGTGGTTCGTGACGTTTCTGGGTTGTCGTCCATTATTCATTATTTGGATGACTTTCTCTGTTTCGGCCAGGTGTACTCAGGGATTTGCGGGTCGCTGTTGGCATCGATATAGTGGGTGGCTGATCAGTTTGGAGTTCCGTTAGCTTCCGATAAGACCGAGGGACCATCCACCTCAATTAATTGTTTGGGGATTTGCATTGATTCCATGAGAATGTTGGAATGTTATCTGCCAGAGGATAAAATGTTGGCCATTAGGGGTGACGTCGCTAAGCCCTTGGCGTGTAAGAAGATTACATTGCGGGATTTACAGTCCTTGTTGGGCAAGCTTAATTTCGCTTGCCGTATCATCCCGATGAGGAGGGTATTTTGTCGGCGTTTGGAGGCTGTGACGTCGGGTGTGCAGGCCCCTCATTATTTTATCCGGTTGACGGCTGAGCTTAAAGAGGATTTGAGGGTGTAGCAGTCCTTTTTGTTGCAGTATAATGGCCGATCCATTATTTTGGGCGACGCAGTTACCAATGCGGAGATTGAGATCTTTACTGATGCTGCAGAAAGTGGTGGTTATGGGGCTTACTGCCAGGGGGAGTGGTGCGCAGGTCGGTGGCCAGCGGCATGGTTGGAATCTGGGCTGGTTAAGAATTTGGCTCTCCTGGAATTGTTTTCCATAGTGTTGGCGGTCGAAATTTGGGGGGAGAGGTTTTGGGATAAAAAAAATCCGCTTCCATTGTGACAACATGGGAGTCGTTCAGTCTCCTCCGGTGATTCGTTTGTTACGGCGGTTGGACTTGTGCTGTTTGGGTTTAAATGCTTGGGTGGGGGCAATCCTTGTGCTGGGGGTGCAGAACGAATTGGCTGAGGCTTTGTCTCGTTTGCAGTGGGATCACTTTCGGGACTTGGCTCCGGATGCATCGGCCGTGGGAGTGGAGTGCTCTGAATAGTTGTGGAGCTTGGTTTCGATTCCGCAAGCCGGTTATTCAGGTCATCGCTAGCTAAGGGAACTTGGGATGCGTATTTGGCCTCTCGAGCGGTGTGGGAACGTTGGTTGGTAGGTTCGGGGCCGCTGGTTTCAGATAAGGAGAGGGCGGCGGCACTATTTATTTTTATAGGCCATGTGGCTAATGAAGGTTGGTCGGTCGCGAGGGTGTTGCGCTTTGTCTCGCCGCTGGTGTTTGGCTTCAAGGCTCGTGGGTGGAAGGATGTTACGAAATCATTTGCGGTGTCTCAAGCGGTAAAGGGTTTTAGATGGGGTAAGGTGGCAGTTGATGGTCAGTATCAAGTGGTGTTTTTGCTGTTGGAGCGTTTGGGGGACAAGTTGGGTGCGGTTTGTTCCTCGGAGTTTGAGTTGGCGCTTTTTAGGTTAGCCTTTCCTTTGGCGTTTTTTGACGCGTTGTGCATTGGGGAGCTCGTGTGTCTCAGTAAGTGTGTGCCGCGGGTGGTCTGTTGGCTGAGGATGTTCAGGTGGCGGGCAACGGTCTGGAACTGTGGATTCGGAAATCTAAGATGGATCAGGTGGGTTAGGGTAGGTCGTTGAGTTTAGGGGCAGTTGATGGTGCCCATATGTGACCAATACGCAGTTTTGAGGTGTTTAGACGACAGTGGGACATGGGGATAAGCCAGGTCCTGCCGGAGTTCCAGAGGTTCGCTTGGTGGGATCGCCCCCCAAATGTTGTAGTTTTCCTTATCGAGAGGAATGATTTGGGGATTTGTCCTCTTCATGAATTGATTAGGGATATGCGCTTCAACTTGCTGCGGTTGTGG
This sequence comes from Phyllomedusa bahiana, assembly GCA_025379985.1. Lineage (NCBI taxonomy): Eukaryota > Metazoa > Chordata > Amphibia > Anura > Hylidae > Phyllomedusa > Phyllomedusa bahiana. The sequence continues at coordinate 24,425 of JAODAL010008035.1, forward strand.
TCCCTTTAGCTAGGGGTAAGTACGGTGTGATTGGATATTGTGCCTAGGTGGTCGTGGCGGCATGCTGAATTTTTGGCGGGTATTAATCGGGCGTGAGTGAAGGTTAATAAGGCAATTGCCTCATTTGTGGCGAGGAATGGTGTTTTTTTCGTGAGGCATAGGGAATTAGAGTCGGGGGTTGGCGAATTTTGGCGTTCATTTGAATGCGGTTGGTTTAGATCTTTGGTCTCTGGACATTCGTGAAGGGGTGGAGAGAGCCTTGGGGCTGTTGGGGGCATCGCGCTCATGCGGGATCATGGGTCGCTTGCTGTGGTGGGATGGGGACCTTGGAGTCGGCGTAAATTAGTAGGGGAGTCAGGTTCTGCTTGGCTCCCAATTTGGATGGACCGGTCTGGCGAAGGTAGAGACTCCACAGGGCAGGGTCCTTGGTAGCTGGTAAGAGTGGTGAGCCACCTGAGGTGGCTTTTGGTGCCCTTGAAGCCGGGGGTGACGGCAGAAGGTAATCTACAGAGAAAAGGAGGGACAAGTTTTCGCCAGACCTTGGTAGGAGTATTGTAGCTCCAAGGACGTCAGCCCTAATTGGTTCTCTTTTGGGTTCTGGTATATTCTGGAATATTTGGGTGAGTTGTTTTAGGATGAATGGGTATGCAGAAGTATGCGGTTATTGATGTTACCCATTTTTTTGTTAATAAAATGACTGCTGTGGCCAATTTCATACAATCCATATTGGGTGGGGAAGTTGATGGGTTGGAAGCTTTGGCCAGGGGTCAGCAGAGGATAGGCGTTGCTCAGGGTAAAGCATGTAACTTGTGTGTGTTTCCTGCCTGTAACTGACAAGTGTACTAAAGGTATAGCATGTGTGTGGCACATATGCAGCTTTTGTTCTCTGTAGACATGCCAGGTGATTGTGGCTTTCACAGTATATAGCATCTGCGTGGCATGTATGTGCCCAGATTTTAGGTGGCACATGCGTGGCAATTGTTCAGCATGCCATAGGTAAATATAGAGTATATATAGAGTATATATTCTCTGTGTAGTATGTGTATTGGATGTGAGTGGTATGAATGTTATGCTTGTGTGTGAGGCATCTTTGGCATACTGTATATCCAGCATTTGTGTGGCATGTGTGTAGCTTATGTTTTCTGTAGGGGTGCTGCAGGCGTGCATGTAGTGATCCTGGGGGACTACAACAGAACTTAATAGGGCAGACAACTAGAAAAAGCATGCAATAATAATATGAAGCATGTATCAACTACAAAACTGGTTGGCTCTTTAAGTGGATGAACAGCAAGGCAGATGATTGCAGAAACGCTGTTGATGACGACAGCATGGACACATGACAATAATAAATAATAACTGACCCTAAGAGCTAAGTGTCTCTGAATCTCCGCTAACCCTGTCCTTGATAGCTGACCCTAACAACAATACCCCTATAGCCCTATTCTATCCCTAAAATGAACCTTACAGCTATCCCTTAGCTACAACTTACCCTAACACAGTAAGTGACTCTAGGATACTAAGGACTCCTTAAGCAGAGCACAGCAGAAAACTATACAAATACTAAAAACTGATATTCTCAATGAATATAACACACTATCCTAGTGCAAGGCTAGGCTGGAGAAGAAGCAACTAAAACTCTACATCTGAATACAAACACTTAACAAATTATTATACAAACTCTAAAGACAGAACAATCTGTCAAAACAATTAATATACTTGAATTTTGCCTTGCAGGACTAGACAGTACAGATTACAGATATTGTAAACAAGACATACAAGACACAAGTGCACAGAGCTCTGGTATCAACCACCTCTCCTTTTACCAAATCAGGAACTTTTATGGAGAGACTAGCAATAAGCCAGTTAACTCAATGAGCCAAGGCTGTGCAGCATGGTCAACTGATATGCTAACAACATGAACAAGAATATGAGTGTAGCCACTGCAAACAAGCACAAATGGAAGGGGTTAAAAATTGCATGAAAAGCCTTTTCTGATCCACTAATCATAACATTAATCTACTGATCATAACAGTGGCATTTGTTTAGTCTGTGATTTGTTTGTCCAGCTTGTAAATGGCACATATGTCCAGAACAAGACTGGCTCATATACAGAAGGTGTTCATTGTGTGAGTGGTGAAAGTGTAACACATATTGTATACGTCGTGTCCATCTTGTTAGTTTCATGTGTGCGGCATGTGTCCAGTGTGTAGATGGTAGATGTGTGTTTTTTTTAGTAATGTGACGTTTTTCTATATGAAATATACTTCATTTAGGGAGGGGGCAACTTAAACTTCTTGTACAGGGCCCCCTGCTGTCACCATCCACTCCTCTAGCAAGGTATGCATTTGTGCTGTACATAGTAAATGCCTCATATGAATGCTAAACAAGCTTTCTATACAGATAATGTGGACTGTCAGAAATAATGCTGGGTACTGATGTGCACACTGCCCTCAGCAGTACTTAAAATTGCTTTGTAGATGCAAAATGTAGAATAGGCTGTTATTTTAGTAATTTCATCTTGCACCGGATATGTCAAAAATTAATTCTGTGCTTGAAAAGAACAAACCTATTTCCTATTTGTCCTGAAATTGCACAAATGATTAGGAATCAAGGAAAAGTCTTCTATAAAACTTTTTCTTTTTTTCTGCATTTTAAATGTAGTTAGAATTACAGGGAGCTAATACTGATATGTACACATAGCAGAACTGTGTAATTATATTATATGAGACTTCAGACATTGCACAACTAATCTGCTAATTCAATGCTAAGGAAAAAAATTATAAAGTGCACCGGACATCCTTCATTACTTGCATCTCTAGTAGTATAATGTTGCACCGTGTTAGTTATAGAAAGTAGTAGAAGAGTGAAGAAATCAGGCGATACCTTTTGAGGCTGAGTATATTTGATGGTGAGCTTTCAAGAGTATTAGCTCCCTTCTTCAGACCGCTCCTTTCCTTTCGGCAACCACCAAACCCATGACAGCGACGAGCGATGTGTCAAACAGCCTATCACACACTTTATATACCCACCAAGACAGCTCACCACGTGACTTAAAAAACTATACGCTGCCCACGTCAAAACTAGCAAGTTCAAATACTTATCAAACCAAAAGCACTGGATCATAAGTTGAGGGGTTCATGCCAGTAGAGACTTGTACCGAAAACTTCTCACTATAGACAATGGAGAAAAAAGGAATCCAGGCAGCACAGAGAAAGGCTCCTGTTGGAGCCAACACGTTGCATAGAAAATAAATGGTCATCTTGCTGTTAGATGTGCTGCATGGATTCCTCTTTTTTAAAAGTAGATCATGGTCATAATAATGTGACCCGTTTATATTCCTCTTAGTGAACCATAAGGGAGACATGTATGATCGGGTTTTTCACTCTTTTCTGGCGTAAAATACGCATAACTAAGCGGCTACGATGTCTAATGCAGCTAATGAATGTGTTAGGCGCATTGTTCATAAGACTCAACATTTTCTAAAGCGCCTAAGATGAGGTTTGTTCTGGGGGTGGCACATCACACTCGTCATACAAGAAACATATATGAATGTGGTTCAGCAAAACCAGGCGCATTACTGCTCAGACAGGCAGACCTATCTCACTGTGCTCGGCCTGAGCCTGAAGGGGAACTAGATTTGCTGTAAGGGGCAAAAATGTCCAATATTTCTCAACTTCCACCAGTACAATAATAACAAGTAATTTATGATAATTATCAACTATATAAAATTACATTATTTAAATTTAAGAAAAAATGTTATCATATAAAATTTATATAAAAATATATAATATCTCAAAAATATAAAAATATCTCCTATAAAATGTATTTAAATTTAATAGAATTTAAAACTAATTTTACATTAAATAATCCACTGATGATTATCAGATTTTTAATTTTTTCTACCTTAAACTTGAAATGTATTTTTGCTGCTCTCACCCTTTATTCTACATACAGCAAGAACCAGCACAGCACAGGTATTGCTGGGACCTGTGGTCCACCAAGCAGGATCAGTGCCATAGTTTCTATTCACTGACATGCTATTCTAATGACTTTTCTTTTATTTCCAGCCTATCTATGGCCTTTATACATGTTTGGTGCATTACTAATGCGCTTAAGTTCCATAATGCGCCAAACACACAGGCAAGGGGCGGGGAACTTTAGACTCCATTTATGAACGCACAAAAACCACTTTCATACATTCAGGCGCATTATACACTGAAAAATAGATGCAAAAATGAACTTTGATGCGCCTAGTTCCATTCATGTCTCCCATAGTGTCCCTTTGCCCATTCAAAACATTGTTTGGTAAGTAGCACATGGAGACACTGCAATTTTTGGGGCATATTCACAGCTCAATGGCTGGACTGGACTGAACCCAGCAGCAGGCAGCTCTGGCCATGTCTTTTTGAGTAAGCAATGTCCCATTTTTTTGTATGTTTTTTTTCTGTAAATTCTTAGTGTAGGGACTCGCAAGACATGAGGACCATTGACGCCAATTGCGAGCTTGCGTATTGGGGACCCTGTACCAACTAATACATCATATTTTAAAAAAAATTAACAGTATGTCATATTTTTTTATCTGCCCAAGAATGCTGGGGAGCGGAGGGTGCCTGTGTTTTGTCCTGGACACCCAGAAAATGCTGGACAGCCCACCTAATCTAATAGTATAGGTGTCACTAATAGGTTGTAAGCCAGCATGGTGCACCACACATATCTGTATTTATGGCACCCTTCTGTATCGGCTTATATATATGCAACTGTAGTACCAGCATCCACCCCCCTCATGCACGGAGAGTATGTGAGTGGTTGGTCTATTGGTATTTTGCATTTGTGCAATCTCCCCATGCATTATACTTTGGCTTTTCTGCATGCTGGTGTGAACAGGTATTAAGTTAATGTGCAGTTTTTTATCATCTAATTGTTCCCCTAGCAGTGGGGTGTGTGAGCTGCTACTCAGTTAATTTTTCCCAGGTAGCATATAGGCCAGAACTGCCTGCTGCTGGGTTCAGTCTAGTCCAGCCATTGAGCTGTGTATATGCCCCAAAAATTGCAGTGTCTTTCTGAGTAAGTAATGACCCATTTTTTTGTATGTGTTTTTTTAAGTAGCACATGGCCCTTGGACCCAAAAAGGCTTCAGTCCGCACCTATCTAAATTCTGACATAAAAAGCTATAAGACTTGCTGAAATGCTGAATCAGTTTAATGTGTCAGGATCACTTTACATACAGTTTAAGCAAAGAACATTGTACTTCTGAAGCGACATATAAAGTAATCAGCTGGCGATGAATGAATGTGCAGCATATACACAGCTGGTGGGAAAATAGTACACCCAACCCAAATATAAGCCTTAGAGAGGCTTATCTGAGTGCTAGCTCTTCTGCCCATCTTTGGTGCCATAAAACCTGTAAGACATTATGATGAGACAGGAGTGACCACAAACAACCAGAGTGATCGGAAAATAAATAAGTCAGCAGTGGAAGCTGGAGCAGCAGTCACTTCTTGTGAAAGATGAGAGGCTTTACCATCCCGGCAAGGATCTTGGGCAGCTGTGCGGATATCACCTCCGTCATCATCTCTGGGAACTCCACGCTCAAGGCTCGGGACTGGAGAAACGTGTTGAGGCAATAGAGATGGAGCTGCTTGACCAGCTGTTTTAAAGATAAAGTCATAGGTTAATAGGGTTATATGATAGAGGAGAGAAGCTGAGCTCTGTGATATATAGGGTTATATGATAGAGGAGAGAAGCTGAGCTCTGTGATATATAGGGTTATATGATAGAGGAGAGGAGCTGAGCTCTGTGATATATAGGGTTATATGATAGAGGGAGAGAAGTTGAGCTCTGTGATATATAGGGTTATATGATAGAATGAGAGAAGCTGAGCTCTGATATATATAGGGTTATATGATAGAGGAGAGAAGCTGAGCTCTGTGATATATGGGGTTATATGATAGAGGGAGAGAAGTGGTCTGTGATATATAGGGTTTATGATAGGGGAGGGAGTGAGTCTGTGATATATGGGGTTATATGATAGAGGAGAGGAGTGGCTCTGTGATATATGGGGTTTATATGATGAGGGGGAAGTGGCTCTGTGATATATAGGGTTATATGAAAAGGGGGGAAAAGTGAACTCTGTGAGATATAGGGTTATATGTAGGGAGAGGAGGGTCGTGATATATAGGGTTATATGTGAGGGGGGGAAGCTGAGCTCGTGATTTTAGGGTTTTATATGATAGAGGGGGGAAAGCTGAGCTCTGTGATATAGGGTTTATGTAGATGAGGAAAAGCTGAGCCTGGATATATAGGGTTAAGATAGAAGAGGGCATGAGCCCTATGAATATAGGGTTATATGAATAGAGGCAGCTGAGCTTGCTGAATATTTAAAGGGGTATTAATGTTTAAGCAGAGAACTGACGTCTGGTGATATTTTAGGGGTTATCGGCTGGGAGATGAAGTGCAGCTCCTGTGAAAATAGGTTATAAGTTTAGAGATGAGTGTAGCTCTAGCCATCTTTGGTGATAAACGGATTTTTGATAGAGGAAGTGACAAGCTGAGGATCGGATATATAAGGTCAGCAGGGATAGACGGAGGAAGCTGTATTTCTTGTGAAATGAGGGTATATACCATCGGGAGGAGTCTGGCTCTGTGATATATACGGCATTCTATGAATAGAGGAGGGAAGCTGAGAAACGTGTTATAGGATTATAGATAGAGGCTGTTGAAGCTGAGTTTCTAGGTTAATAGGGTTATATGATAGAGGAGAGATAAGCTGAGCTCTGTGATATATAGGGTTATATGATAGAGGAGGAAGCTGAGCTCTGTGATATATAGGGGTATATGATAGAGGAGAGAAGCTGAGCTCTGTGATATATAGGGTTATATGGTAGAGGGAGAGAAGCTGAGCTCTGTGATATATAGGGTTATATGATAGAGAGAGAAGCTGAGCTCTGTATATATAGGGTTATATGATAGAGGAGAGAAAGCTGAGCTCTGTGATATATAGGGTTATATGGTAGAGGAAGAAAATGCTGAGCTCTGTGATATATAGGGTTATATGGTAGAGGAGAGAAGCTGAGCTCTGTGATATATAATAATAATAATCTTTATTTCTATAGCGCCAACATATTCCGCAGCACTTTACAATTCAGAGGGTATAAGTACAGTCATTACACATTAAAAGTACTTACAAATGAGACACGAGGTATGAAGACCCTGCTCGTGAGAGCTTACAATCTATTATGGTGTATGGGTGAGACAAAGGGTTAAGAAGTGCAAGGTTTACAATGGTCCAGCCATGTTTTATAAATATGGGGTGATTTATATAAAAATTTGGTGAACCTGCCACCCTGACAGTACATCTATATACAGATAAGTGCCTGTGAGTGCCCTAGTGCAGGGAGTGACAGATGTGTGTGATAGCAGTTAGGGATCTTGGTGGGCCAGACCGAGAAGATGTTTTCTCAGGGCCCTCTTAAAACTGTGAGGGTTGTGAATTTTGCCTGATTTGCCGCGGTAGCATATTCCAGAGAATTGGTGCCGCACGTGTGAAATCTTTGAGACAGGCATGGGAGGTTCGGATGATTGAGGAATGTAATCTGATATCATCAGCAGAGCGGAGAGAGCGGGTAGGGTGGTAGACAGAGACTAGGGAGGAGATGTAGGGAGGAGCAGTGCTGTGGAGAGCTTTATGGGTGAGAGGATGAGTTTATCTGTATCCTGTACTGATAGGGGAACCAGGCAGTGACTGACACAGGGTAGAGGCATCAGTATAGCAGCTGGAGAGAAAGACAAGCCTGACTGCTGCATTCAGGACAGATTGAAGAGGGGAGAGTTTGCAGAGAGGGAGACCGATAAGCAAGGAGTTACAGTAGTCAAGATGAGAGTGAATAAGAGCAACAAAGAGAGTTTGAATTGTTTCCACAGTGAGAAAAGTACGGATTCTGGAGATGTTCTTGAGGTGCAGGTGACAGGAGCAGGCAAGGGATTGGATATAGTGGGTGAAGGACAGATTAGAATCTAGTATTACCCCAAGACAGCGGGCCTGTTGCCTAGGAGTTATGGTGGTGCCACACACTGAGACAGAGATAGCAGGGTGGGGTTGGTTAGAAGATGGTGGAAAGACAAGAAGTTCGGTTTTAGTGAGGTTTAGTTTCAGATGGAGAGAGGACAAAATGTCAGAGACAGCAGACAGGCAGTCCCTGGTGTTTTGTAGCAAGGCTGGAGTGATGTCTCGGGAGGAGGTGTATAATTGGGTGTCATCCGCCTAGAGATGGTACTGGAAGCCAAATCTACTGATGGTTTTTCCAATGGGGGCTGTGTACAATGAAAAAAGGAGAGGACCAAGAACGGATCCCTGAGGAACTCCAACAGCAAGAGGAAGAGGAGAGGAGGTCGAACCAGAAAACGAGACACTAAAGGAGCGGTCAGAGAGGTAGGACGAGAACCAAGCGAGAGCGGTGTCCTGGAGGCCAGTGGTGCTGAGCATGCTGAGGAGAAGATGGTGATCCACAGTGTCAAACGCTGCAGAGAGATCCAAGAGAAGCAGCAACGAGTATTTGCCCTGAGATTTGGCAGTGAGGATATATATAGGGTTATATGATAGAGGGAGAGAAGCTGAGCTCTGATATATATAGGGTTATATGATAGAGGAGAGGAGCTGTGCTCTGTGATATATAGGGTTATATGATAGAGGAGAGAAGCTGAGCTCTGTGATATATAGGGTTATATGATAGAGGAGAGAAGCTGAGCTCTGTGATATATAGGGTTATATGGTAGAGGAGCTGAGCTCTGTGATATATAGGGTTATATGATAGAGGGAGAGAAGCTGAGCTCTGTGATATATAGGGTTATATGATAGAGGAGAGAAGCTGAGCTCTGTGATATATAGGGTTATATGATAGAGGAGAGAAGCTGAGCTCTGTGATATATAGGGTTATATGATAGAGGAAAGAAGCTGAGCAGTAAATGCAAAGTGGCATTAAACAAAATAAAAACTAAATTCACTAAAGTGAATATCTCATCATCAATTCACAGTTACCAATAAAATTGGTAAATTAATCTCATAACTTGTGTCCGTCCTGATCGATAATTATATTCAAGACATTCGGGAGAGAGTTCCTCCGGCATGCATTGGAAAGGTAGGAGAACAAGCGCAATAGTGAAGCCCGAACAATTGTAAATGTATAGTAAGAGGGAAATGTATTCACCTCTCTTTGCTGTACTATAACTGGTACAGCTAAAGTTTAAAACATCCCAATATGGGCATAAGCGCTGCTGCTCTTGAGGACCTGGCACTCCGGCGTCCCACGTGGTTCAGCAACGGGGACAATACTTGGTTATAAAATGAACACCGACGTGTTCAGAAAAGGTCCTTAAGAAAAGCGCTGCGTGAAAATAGGAATCCACCACCGCAGCTGAATAGGTGTGGATTTGCTTCCTTATTAGAATAAATAAACAGGTAACGCGTTTCGCAGGCACCTCTGACCTGCTTCTTCAGACCATGAATGCAGAACTATGACACTTGTTATATGCTACTCGCTAAAGGAAGAGGTGGGGCGAGAATGCCGATGACATCACTCCACCTACTTCCATTCAGATTGATACATAATAGAAACATAATGCAACACATTAACCCTATTTAAAATGATTCCTCCAATAATTACAATAACTACAATAACAATAATAGTAATAAATATACCTTTCTGAAGATCAATAGTATATACACTCACCGGCCACTTTATTAGGTACACCTGTCCAACTGCTCGTTAACACTTAATTTCTAATCAGCCAATCACATGGCGGTAACTCAGTGCATTTAGGCATGTAGACATGGTCAAGACAATCTCCTGCAGTTCAAACCGAGCATCAGTATGGGGAAGAAAGGTGATTTGAGTGCCTTTGAACGTGGCATGGTTGTTGGTGCCAGAAGGGCTGGTCTTGAGTATTTCAGAAACTGCTGATCTCCTGGGATTTTCACGCACAACCATCTCTAGGGTTTACAGAGAATGGTTCGAAAAAGAAAAAAACATCCAGTGAGCGGCAGTCCTGTGGGCGGAAATGCCTTGTTGATGCCAGAGGTCAAAGGAGAATGGGCAGACTGGTTCGAGCTGATAGAAAGGCAACAGTGACTCAAATAGCCACCCGTTACAACCAAGGTAGGCAGAAGAGCATCTCTGAACGCACAGTTTCGGCGAACTTTGAGGCAGATGGGCTACAGCAGCAGAAGACCACACCAGGTGCCACTCCTTTCAGCTAAGAACAGGAAACTGAGGCTCCAATTTGCCCAAGCTCATCGAAATTGGACAGTAGAAGATTGGAAAAACGTTGCCTGGTCTGATGAGTCTCGATTTCTGCTGCGACATTGGGATGGTAGGGTCAGAATTTGGCGTCAACAACATGAAAGCATGGATCCATCCTGCCTTGTATCAACGGTTCAGGCTGGTGGTGGTGGTGTCATGGTGTGGGGAATATTTTCTTGGCACTCTTTGGGCCCCTTGGTACCAATTGAGCATCGTTGCAACACCTTGTGGAATCTATGCCACGAAGAATTGAGGCAGTTCTGAAGGCAAAAGGGGGTCCAACCCGTTACTAGCATGGTGTACCTAATAAAGTTGCCGGTGAGTGTTTATAAAAACAATACAACATACCTAGAATAAGAAAAAATATATATATATATAAATATAAATATACTCTAAAAAAGCTAAAATTTCAGTATAAAAAGATTCTCATTCTATGGTTTCTTGTAACTCGTTCAGACCATAAGGCTTAAGAGTATTAAGATGATAAATCCAATAAATTTCACATATGTCTAATGTTTTTTGCCTGTCTCTAACATTTACCCCTATATGTTCTATAGGTTGTATGGTGAACCTTGGCTCCAGTCCGGGGTGGACCCCGACGAAGTGTCGAGGAAGACTGTATAGCAATTTTTGATGGTTGACATTGTATCTGTGATTGACAGTCCTCCTCGACAACTTCATCGAGGTCTTTCCCACGTACTGGATACCGCAAAAACATGTGATCAAATAAACCACATAGGACGAAGCGCATGTTAACTTCTCAAATATTGGAAAAGTTTCTCCAGTGGAGTATGACTTAAAAACCTTATCACATACCAACATGGCACAGCATTTACAGTGTCGGTGATTACATTTGAAGGATCCACTGTCATTTTCGTTAATGGAATCTTTCACAGTTTCTTTATTAAATTGTCTAAGTCTAGAAGGTGCTATAGTGCTTTTAATCGTGTTTGCCCTTCTATATATACACCGAGGAGCATTTGGTAAAGTAGGTTTTAACACTGGATCTAAAAGTAACACATTCCAATGTTTACGTAAAATATTTTTAAAATCCTTAAATTGGGTATTATGTGTTGTAATAAAACTAAAATCATGTTCTGTATTATTCATTTTCATACTCCACTGGAGAAACTTTTCCAATATTTGAGAAGTTTACATGCGCTTCGTCCTATGTGGTTTATTTGATCACATGTTTTTGCGGTATCCAGTATGTGGGAAAGACCTCGATGAAGTTGTCGAGGAGGACTGTCAATCACAGATACAATGTCAACCATCAAAACTTGCTATACAGTCTTCCTCGACACTTCGTCGGGGTCCACCCCGGACTGGAGCCAAGGTTCACCATACAACCTATAGAACATATAGGGGTAAATGTTAGAGATAGGCAAGAAACATTAGACATACGTGAAATTTATTTGATTTATCGTCTTTATATATATACTATTGATCTTCAGAAAGGTATATTTATTACTATTATTGTTATTGTAGTTATTGTAATTATTGGAGGAATCATTTTAAATAGGGTTAATGTGTTGCATTATGTTTCTATTATGTATCAATCTGAATGGAAGTAGGTGGAGTGATGTCATCGGCATTCTCGCCCCACCTCTTCCTTTAGCGAGTAGCATATAACAAGTGTCATAGTTCTGCATTCATGGTCTGAAGAAGCAGGTCAGAGGTGCCTGCGAAACGCGTTACCTGTTTATTTATTCTAATAAAGAAGCAAATCCACACCTATTCAGCTGCGGTGGTGGATTCCTATTTTCGTGCAGCGCTTTCCTTAAGGACCTTTTCTGAACACGTCTGTGTTCATTTTATAACCAAGTTGTGTCCGTCCTGTGTTACAGCCTGTATTATAATCTGAAGCTGTGCTCACAATTTTTCACACCTCAGAGCTGTAATCTCCCAGCAGTACCTGCTAGCTCAATGTCTGCACAAACCTTTCCTTTATAACCTGCATTCTGGGAATTGTGAGTATTGTAAGAGCTCAGTTAAGCTGCTAGGAGGGATTGTCTGGAGACAAAGAGGTTGACTGTTTCCAATGGCAATCAGCAGTATTGTGAGCACAGCACGAACCGCAGGCTGTAACTCAGGATCAGTACATTACACGGCAGTAAATGAAATATCTTACAGGAGTTTTCCATTTTTATAACATTTTTATAAGTCATTTGGGAAAGGTATAAAATAAAATAAAAAATCTCACTTTTTAAATAAGCTTTGTTTCAACCCCCCCCCCCCTCCCCGCCAGCTCCAAGTCCTGGAGCGTCTACTGATGTTGTCAAGATCAGTGCTAACCTGACCCTTCAGACAATCACATGCTGCACCTGGGTCATGCCCTACCTTCAGGTATAGCCGCTGAGGCCTGTGAATAGCTGCAGGGTCACGTGGACAATGAATGTGATACCACCGGCGGGCAGTGGTGCCAGCGGCAGTAAAACCCCTTAACGTCTTTTGGCATCGTGCGGTACAGGTCATTAGTCTGCAGCGACGTCTGCTGCAGACATCGGGGTTGCGGCCCCCTGTTCCCAGTGCAGAATTTGCAAGCATGGGGGTGCGGGGAAGACCCCTGCTCCCTGACACTTTTCCCATTGATTGCCATGGTTTGTGACTGCAGCATAATCAAAGAGCATTCCCATGCTCTGTCGGGTGATCGGGACTCCGAGGACCCGACAGAGCCTGAAGAACGGCTGCACAGTCAGCCCTGGGGACCTGGAGTAGCCCCAGGGCTGTCTGAGTAAAAAGCCAGCGATCAGGGCACACTGTGTGCTGCTCTGACTGCTGCCTGTGTCAAACTGACATAGATTATAATGTATTGGAATATATGAATATGCTAATACATTACAAAGTGTAAAAAAAAAAAAGTTACACAGTTATTGCTTCATGGGATTTATAAAAAAAAGTAAGAAACTTAAAAAAGTGTAAAAAAAAAAAAAAAATAAATATTAAATCAAAAATAATTGTGCATACATTGCACACAAAAAACCTACATATATTAGGTATCCACACGACCGTAATAACCTGTAGAATTAATCTAACAAGTTATTAACTGTGAGATGTGAATGGTGTAAAAAAATAAAAAAAAAAAAAAAAAAAGTGAAAAAAATTCTACAATAATTTCTAAGTAAACAAACTATTCTCCCAAATAGTATAACTTGTCCCTAATAAAATGAGGCCTCATACAACTGCCTCATTGAAAAAATAAAAATGTTATTAGTGTTGAAACACAAGGAGGCAAAAACTAAAAAGATGTGCTGGTTATTAAGTACTTTTCAGGCATTCGGCTTAAAGGGGTTTTGCCACGATGTAATGTTGACATGGGATCCTCCAAAATGGGTATTTAATCACTTTTCTAAAAAGATTTGATTAAAAAAAGTGAAGCCTGTGAGAGCTACAGCATTGCTCAGTTCCCCTTAGTTTCCTGACAGTTTACATTAGACATGACCGACCAGGACACTGACAAGAGCTGATCTGACCACACTTGTGTGTTTGCACTCTTATCTGATGACAGGGAACATGAAGGAGCTTGCAAGGGGCTGGGGATAAAGATCCTGTGTCTTTTGTATAGAGAATCCACTTGTAATGTAATTATTTGAGTAAACATTGCAGACGCTCTCTGCTTCCTGGCTGCTTAGACCCAACTCCCTCTCCTACCTGCAGCCGTTCATGACCTGCATGCTTTGTTTATCTTTTCTCCTGAGCAGATAAGGGGTAAGGAACTCACTTCTTGGCAAAACCCCTTTAAGGGGTTAAACGGTGAGTTTTTGTCTGTTATATTTCCTCTATGACTTGCTAATGAACATTTTATAACAATGGAGCACCCATTTAAGGCATTTACAGGAAATATCATTACAAGTTTGTGAAAACATATTTCTGCTCCTGAATGTCAGAAACTTATACCGGTGATATTTGAGATGGAAAAATGCTAAAATAAGACAAGTATTGTTGCCCGGCCATTACCTTATATTGAGGGTCGCCACCTACCTCCAGCATCCTGTATACAAGATTACAAGTTGTGCCTCTCAGACACAACAAACACAACAGGACCCATATGGTTCATAGGAGGACAATCCCATGTTGGGTCTACCACCTACAGTTCCATTAGGGCCTGTAGACCAAAAGGGATCCCAGTAGCACTAACCACGGGTTCTTATGATGCAAAACTTCTAGGTTCCCAGACTCAAATCAAAATGAAAAGTAAACAGTATTCAGTGTGTTGTAAAAAAAATTTACACTCCAGATGTGGGATGAGACATTGCAGATTATGGAGGAATGAAGGAAGAATAACGTTTTTTTTCAACCTACTGGATGCTATTTCTTTCTTTATATTTTTACCAATTGGATTTGTCTTGAAAAATAATCTATCGATTTAATCAATGATAAGTACTGTGTATAGAATAATCAAATAATCTTAAAAAAATGGGAATCTAGCAAGAGGACAAAGAGTGGCCCATGCCAGCCTCGTACAACACTGACAACTGCCCTTTAAATACTGGTGAAATGTCATCTGACTGTTCTGCGTGTATTTTGGGCAGCACTTGTTTAGATTCAGCAGAACGTGATGTTTGCCAGTTTGTTTGAATTTTACTTTATCTTTCCTCTTTGCCAAGAATTCACTTAACCATCGAAAAACAAAAACAGATAAAAAAGAGAAAAATGCAGAGTTCACGGCTGTCCTGAGACATATGCAGGACATAACCCTTATGTATTGTCAGAATCCGACCACACTTGTGTCCAAATATTTAGAAAATACAAGGGCAAATATAGGATTTTTAACGCAGCCAATTTTTATTTTTTTAATCCTCACCTTTCAAAAGCTCTAACTTTTTTATTTTTCCATTGATAGGGACAGATGAGGGCCTATTTTTTTCTTGTAAATCGTACTTTTTAATAGCGCGATGCAATGTTCCAAATGATGTGTTGGGAAATGTTTAAAAATATAAGGCGACGTGTCCCAACACGCCAACGCCAGTTTTTTGGTCTATTTTGTGCCATAACCACTTTTGACGCCAAATTCTTGTTGTAAATGAACTGTCGTACACCAAAACTAGGCGCATTATACGCCGGGCACGACACTCTGTAATGCGCCTAAATATGGTGCACTGTGCGCCCCCGTCATGCAATGCGCCTATTGAGGCACATTACATATGTTATGCACCTCCGTCGGGCAATGCGGCATGATAGGCGCATTACATATACTACCAGTGATATAGTATCTGCCGCGAGTTGCGCAATGCGCCTTTTTTTATGCGATTTGCCTTTTCAGGCGCATTAAGTTTTCTATGCAAGGTATACCTGACGCCAGATTTTTAAAGGATGGAACTTTCTGCCGCACTACACTGATTTAATGCGCCTAAAACTGGCATGGAAACACCACTTTTCTGACATGTCGGCCATAGTTTTTTGGGGTGGAATGGAAAACAAAAATGCACAGAACATGTTAACGTTATTCTGTCGGTCAATGCAAACGTGAGGAAATCCGCTTACATAGATTTGCTGCATTCTGAAACTAATGACTAATTCTGTCGGTGGAGCTGTGTGAGGGCTATTGTGGGGAGAGTTGTAGTTTTCATCGGTACCATTTCGGAGTTCATATAACTACTTGATCACTTTTAAATTGGCTTCAAGGTGATGAAAAACAGTGGTTTTGTCAATGTTTTACTGGTAATGTTTCTTTTTACGGTGTTCACAGTTCAGGAAAAATAAGGTGATATTCTAACAGGTCCGACATTTAGAGATCTGGCAATACCAATTATGTTTTCTACTGTTTAGATTTTTTATATGTTACATGTTTAAAGAAGGCTGTTTTGAACTTTTATTATTTGTGACTTGATATTTTTAAAAACTTAGGGCGACATGTATGATTTCTGCCGCTCAGACGCCATTTTCTTTTAGCACAATAGTAGTGTAGAATGTGCCTGAATCTATTAACCTGTTCCTCTGTGGGTCATAGATTTAGCACTTTCTAGCTACAAAGTGACACTTCTGGCTCAGGTAAACCACTTTTCAAGTGCTCTACCTGTTCCAGCAGTAATGCGCCTGGATTTGCCGATATAAAGGTATACATGTGTAGTTTCATACAGTTGTAGTGTGACATGCCTCCAGCGCGCCCCCCCCCCCCCCATCTCAGGTGCATTACAAAGTGCTGTGGGCGCTCTGTATTGTGCCTGATATTGGAGTGCGCCTGTTTAAAAATAGAGCGAACGGGGCTGCGCTAGATCTAGGGCTGAAAAGACGCCAGACTTCTGGCTCATCCCTGTACATAAATGTTGCCTTTAGGGTTTTTCTTGTACTTTTTGTTAGCCCTACTAGTTAACTTGTTATATGTTATCACATGATTTCTTGTACAATGCACTGTAATACTTCTGTATTGCAGTGTATTGCGCATTTACAATCATCCTGCTACAACTGCTGTAACGATTCTAACTGGGATGGCTAGAAACGTGCGGTTGGACGGATCCTCTGGGCCCACCGCGGGCCAAGATGGTAGATGCAGGCGGTGGGTAGCAGAAGTGCAGGTCTGGGTTGACGGTACAGGAACAGAGACAGGCACCGCAGGCACAGAGACAGGCCGTTAAACGTGTACACAATCCAGGTGTAGCTGGTGAACGTATGCACAGTCCAGGTAGGTAGCAGACTACTGTATGATGCCAGGTTACAGCAGGTATAGGCCAAGCAGCAGGAATTGACCAGCAGGTGCAGCGGCAGATGTACAGCAGGTAAACGTGCAAATGAACGTATAGCAGAGTCAGCAGCAGTACAGCAGCTAAGGGGTCAAGCTCTTGTGCTGGAAGACAACAACGAACTGACCCTGGGCACAGGGAGGAAGTTCCTTATATAGCCAGAGGTTACAGGTCACTGGGCAGGGCCAAGGTACCCTGACTCTTTAAATGTGGTGCAGTTCCGCACGTGTGCCCCTAGAGGGAGTATGTGTGCGCACAGGATGCCAGGAATCTGGAGGAAGCAACGATGGTGAGGCTTCAGGAGTGGCAGGAACCAGGACAGGTGCGTGCAGAGAGCCAGGGACACCAGGGGATGTCGCAGCAGCGGCCGGGACACGGGCACGCTGTCCGTCCATAGCAGGGGCCGCGGCGTGAACCGTGACAACTGCTTGTAATATGAGTCACAGGGGGCAGATGGAGTTAGGAAGGGGGCCCTCTTCCTCCGTGTATCTATGGAAATAAATGGCTAAGTTTGGAGTTATTGTTGATCTCAGGCAGGTGTCATCGCTAAAATACAGTCTACAGAGGGCTTAGCTCCTGTGCAGACCCCGTGCTCTTCCGTCAAATGTGTCTTGCAGTTATTACCAAGCGGTTAATGGTGGTGTCCGAAATTTGTATTCCTTTCTACATATAATATGTCACACATTATTATCTAAAGTGGCCTTTGGGTTCTTAGCAATATATTCCTAGTAACATCCCACATGATCTAAGTAGCGAGTCATTTATAAAATTCCTAAGAAGAAGATCTCTTTATGCCCAGTACCTTCCCATAATCCTCACAGTGGTATACAGTGTCATGAGATCTTATTAGTTATTATAAAATCTTGAAGCTCTGTCCAAAAAAGCTAAGTTTACATTATTGTTATGTATACCAATAGCATATATATACAGTGCAAAGCAAAAGGGTAACAACTCTCAGGCTTCATATCTCAACATCCACTACAGCTTGGAATGTGAGACTACCATCATTTTATAGACAATCTTCTTGGTGGTCTCATATATAAATTTAACTTGCAACTGTTTAGCATATGTTTAGTTCTGCAGATTCTTGTCATGTAACTGGATTGTTACTGTTTTGCTCTTGGTGGTGGAACAATCTTTTTCTTCTTGTTACTAGAAATTACAATCTGTCCTCACATTCCCTAATAGCTCAGTGTGTTGTTAGGCTGATTCCCAAGCAAAAGGTCAAAGATTCGAATTGAGGAGCAGCCATAAAGAAGATTTACTAAGAAAAGAGAAACTGCATCACCCAGCTCATTGACAGCAGAAGAATAGCTGGAAGAATATGAAATAAAGTCCATTCATTCCAAAGCCAAGAGGTGAAGTCCAGGCAAAATATCGGAGTCAAAAATTTGACTCATCACAAGGTCCTATCAGTTCTGACATGACAGACACGGCAGTGGAGAAGGCTCGTAGGCTTCATAATAGTGAGATCACAGACGTCCATGCAAACACCTTCCAACAAGCATTACACAAGTCTGGATTGATGGCCCGAAAAAAGGTGAAGAAGCCGCGACTTCAATCTCATCATAAGAAGCGTCGGCAAAGAGTTTACAGAAAAGTCTGAAAAGTGGAAGATTGGAAACGAGTGATTTGGAGCGATGAGACTGAAAGTCAATAGACCGGGCTCTGATGGGGGGAAATGGATTTGGAAGAATCAAGGGAAAAAGGGGGCTAATGGATCGAGAAATTGAAAGAACTGTCAAGTTCAATGGAGGAAGCCTGAGGATATGAGGATGTTTCACAGCCTAAGGCCTTGGATACTTGACCAGGATCGATGTTGATCTCAATGCTGAGCTATATGTGAGTGTCCTACAAGATGAGTTTCTTCATACACTCGAGTACTATGGGGATGAAAAGGACGACATAGTGTCCAGCAGGACAACGACCAGAAGCAGACGTCAAGGTTAGAGAAGGAATGGTTCAATGAAGTAGAGTTGCTGTATCGGCCTCCACAGTCTCCAGACCTCAACCCAATCGGACATGTGTGGGTAGTCTGGAAGAATAAGCTGCATTTGTATCCAAGTCCAGTCTGCACCAACATTGGGAACATGCAGAAGAGACCTGGGATCAGACTTTTTCGAGACATGCTTGAATCTGATTGAGAGCACCAAAGGATTCATTTGAAAGTAAAAGGTGGATTTATAAAATGCTAACAAAATAATAAAAATGAAAGTCTAGATTTTTAGGAGCAAAACAGTAACAATGAAATTACATGACAAGAATTTGCAGAACTAAGCATATGCTAAATACTTGCAAGTCAAATTGAAATAGGTGATAGCCAAGATGATTGTCTACAAAATGATTGTAGCCTCATGTTCAAAGCTGTAGTGGAATGTGAGATATGGGCCTGAAAGTCAATAGTGCAAAACATTGTTACCCTTTTGCACTGTATATCTGCTGTATAGATGCTGTTCCTTTAGTCAGAGAGCCATCAGGGCATGTGTTCTTACACTGTATGCCACTATGGGGAGTTGCCAGGAAAATCGTACCTAACTCCAGGGATAGGTTGAATCAATAATATACCGGATGTGTGGCATATATAGAGGTTTTTTAAATTTTTCTTTTTGTTTTACATTTTTTTTTTAATGAATTATACATAGAGTAATAATAATAATAATGATCTGTATTTATATAAACCAATATATTCTGCAGCTTTTTTTTATACATTAATCCTGGCGATAGGGTCTACCATTGTAAAAGAAACCAGGGCGACAATCAGCCGATCTGCGGGAACCTGGCCCTTATAATTCCCAGCAGTCTGCTCTAATTGCCATGGGAAACTACATCTAGGCATAAGATGTAACATTGTGGTCCTCCAGATTACTGACCAACCATGCATCCTAATGCATTGGTTAAAAGCTCTGGACCCTATAATGTCCATAGGGTATATTTGGTTGTCCTCATGAGAAAAGCCATAAATGAATGGTAAAATAATGTGGACAAACAAGTTTAACCCAAGACACTATCGTATTTTTAACTGCAAAACTTTTCTTTTATATCAATGTATTCTTCAACTGTTAAAAAAAAACCACATTTTCTTTTTAACACAAAGGATAATAGAAACCTGCAGTGCGCTCAGTCCTCATGATGTGCAGTCCACAAGGTGTTTCATTTACTCCATATTGTAGATGGGAGAGTGCTCAGCACACCTGTACTGCGACAGCAACACTTCGAGGGACCATCCCTTTTTCTCATGCTTGAAATGTTGCTGTTGCAGCACAGGTGTGCTGAGCGCTCTCCCATCTACAATATGGAGTAAATTAAACACCTTGTGGACTTGTGTGGATGAAATGCATGAGGACTGAGCACACTGCAGATTTCTATTATCCTTTGTGTTAAAAAGAAAATGTGATGTTTTTTACCAGTTGAAAAATACATTTATATAAAAGAAAAGTTTTGCAGCTAAAAATACTATATTGTCTTGGGTTTAACTTGTTTGTGGAATATTGTTACCGAGCAAGAGAAACCTCGATGGCCCAGACATCCTCCAGATAATTAGTTTTTTTTTATGGATTTACAAAACAAATTGTAAAATAATGTGGACACCATAAATAAGAAGAAAGTGCTTACTTCATGCATAGAGTCCATAACTTTAGTAAGGTAATAGAACCTCTGGGAACTTGCAACAACTCCTTTGTGCCTTAAGCCAATGGCTTTTGCCAGTTCTCTTATGTAGTTCGACCTCATCTCATCAAAAAGACTTTGGCTTTTAAGACCCTCCAAAGGAACTGAAGAAAAAGACAGAGTTATCTATGTATAAACAATTGCATGGAAAGCTATTGGGGCAGATCATTTCAGTTTTAACAAATGTTTACATTTTCTACAACAAAGTTAAGTTACTTCACAAATATATTTTTATACAGATTTTGGATGGGGTTAGTTGGGTCATATAGTTTAGATAACTGCCTTTAAAATTGGTCTGGTTACCCTTGAAAACGGCCAGAATTTAGTATCGCCCATTGACAGACAAGTGACATACCATTAAAACTCCCACAATGCACTGCTCTCCCACAGCAGAAAATCAAATTTAGCTCTAGACATAGAATGTATCATGAGGAGTTGTATTTTGTTATGGTGCCATTTTGTAGAACATTAGGATTCATAGTCATCCTTGTTGGCGATTGTATGCCAATCCCACTGCAGTATAAATAACATTAGCTGTATTGTATGGGTTCTTACAGTTTACTGTGGATACTACATATATATATTTTCTTTAGATTTGATTTGATTCTTATGTTTTCCTTTGGTTTTGAGTACCTGGATTAAACTTTTTTTTTTTTATTCACTAAAGGAACTTCAACATTTTTGATTGATCATTCAATGGAATACCCAGTAGGTATATAGGCAGGTTATATGTCCCACAGCAGGTAGAGAGGGCTAATTAAAAAATAACTAACAGTACTCACCTTTTCCCTGCTCCCTGAAGCTCCCACTGTTCTCTGTCGTCTTCCTGCACAGGTGGCGTGACATCATCATGACACTCTCGCACCACCTGTGCTGTGTACTCCACTGAGCCGCAAGCTGCTTGCCCATCCAGCCCATCGAGAGGACGCACATACAGATAGTCCCCGGCGCTGCTGCCATTGCCGATCACTGAGGTCCCAAGCCGATAGCTTAGCGACCAGTATCGTCCTGAGACCTTAACAGTCGGCAGATGGCGGCAGCGCCGGGGACTACTGAGTTGTGTTTAATGTCGTAAAATCTCACGCGGGGCGGTCAGAGCTAGTTAGAGGGCCTGATGTGGTCCCCGGGCCGTACAATGCCCAGGTCTGCTTTAGAGGGTGACCCTATAAAAAAATGTCAGTCCCAGAAATAATGGTGCTGAAAGAGATAAATGGGTAATTCCACCTCAGACATTTATGGCATATCCACAGAATCTCAGAGATGACAGCTACACAGAGTACAGGGGTTCACTGATTCCCAAACTACCTATTTAGGTGGCTATCAGCTACCACATCCAGCCACAGAATGTAGAGGTGGCAAAATACTTCTATGGGGGTTATAGAAGCTGTCAAGCATTCTAGCATGGGTGTCTTGTAACTATCATAGACCACAATGGACATGGCCACATCTCCATTCTTCCTCCATGTAAATAAAGCAGGCAGCATTCCAGTCCTCAGCATAGTTTTGGGTCCTAGAGGTTGACGTTTACAGCAAATGCTGTGGATATGCCATACTTTTGTAAGATGCAATAACCCTTTGACATAAGAAGCCCCCACCCTTGATTAACACCCACTAGATGCCTAGTTTACTGCTAATTGTGGCATCTGAAGGGTTTAAAAGACTGAGTTTTCACTGCGTTGTACAGTTCAATAGTTGATGTTCATGAAATGCCTTATGCGAAGTACATGTACAGTGCAGGGCGGAAAAGGTTAACAAATAACCACTTGGCAAGAGAGATATGAGAGAGATGGCTCTAAAGAGAATACTTCAAGAGTCCAATTAGTATTTTATCTCCTCTCAACTTTCCTCTTAGCTGTTTTACAGACATTCATCACGTGACATATTTCTGCAGTTATAAACCGTTTGGACATTGACGCCGTAAAATGCAAATCTAAAGAACCTGTGATACGACTGCTAATGACTAATTATCCCTTTACTCCATTGAAGTATCCGCAATAAACAAACATTACTGCACATGAAACTCACCCGTTTAGTCACTGCAATCGATATGTCCAATTGTTTCTATTCAAATTCCAGGAAAAATCAGCTATGACTTTTCTTTTTTTTTGGTTTCTAGTGGTTGTCCAAGTCCCAAAAATGTAAAATAAAAATGTACTCACCTCTCTTAGCCCACCCCCACCCCCTCAAGAACTTTCCTATCTCTTCATTTTTGTGGGGTTTTGTAACCAAAATGGCTTCAGTGGAGAATGATTTCCAAAACATTATTACCGCTCTTTTAAAGGGGAAAGGATCCAGAACTTAAGTGACAGATTGGTGGTAAAGATTTTTTTTTTATAAAACCATGGGGGTGCATTTTTTTTTAAATTTTTTTTTTTTTTTTTTTAAAAAAAACTTGGATTATTATGGTTTACAAAAAATGTTTTGGCTAAGTTCCCCACGGGTTAAAATGGGACGTATCTAGTCCTAATTTCCACATAGTGCCAAATAATGGGAAAACCCCCCATCATTTCGGTAATCCACCGTTTCTAAAAAACTTGGATTACGTCTTTCCCTTTTCCCCCCTCGACAAACCCGGGGGGGGGATAAGGGGACTTTTGGGAATTTCCCCCTAAACGTGCCCCTGGTAAGGCAGTCAAAACCGGGGGGGTGCCGGCCCCCCGCCCCCCCGCCCCTCCCCACGGGGTAATTGGGAGAGGGTTTTTTAGCCCCGCAATAAGCCGTGGGTTAAAAAAAAGCCTTTGGATGTTCACACCCCCGGGGGTGTTTTTCTCTGTGTAACTAAACTTTTTGAATTGTTTCTGTCGGGGCCTCAAAAATGTTCGAATAAAAAAGCAATGTGATTTTAATTGCTTTTTATTTAAAAAAAACCACCCGGGGTTCCACGAGTGTCACAAAGCCGTCTCAAATTGGCTTTCGAATCAGTCTTTCGGGGTCCTTTCCAAGAATTTCATGTCAATTCTTGATCCCCAAAAACGAAGCAGGAAATTTTTTTTTAAAAATATAGGGTCGCCTGCTGCATCCAACACGAGCCAAACAGTTTGGGTACTGTTGGATTTTTTTTTTTTCATGCATTGCTGCGTGTTTTTTAATCCCATTTTTCGGGTCCAACCGGATCCAAAAAAACCTTTTTTGAACTTTCCCTTATCTTGCAAGGGGGTACTGTTTTCAGGGAAAATAAAAAAAATATGTATATAATTCACAAATAAATATAATTACCCGGGAAAAGGAAAGAAAGTCCTTAGTAGCCATTGGGACAGAGATGTCGGGGGCCCCGGGGAACAAGCAATGCCCCACCGAAAGGGAACCTTTTTTTGGTCAAGTACATAAGATGAATAAATCAGGGAAAAAAATTAGTATTTGGGCAAATTGGTTTAGATTAAGCACGGGCAGGGCGTAAGAGAAAACCCCGGGGCCCCCCGCAAATTTTGGAAACCTTCCCCCCCCCCCCCCCCCCCACCTCCCCCTCCTCGGGGCCCGAAAATTTACCGGGGCCCCCTAATTTAGCAGTTACTAATAATAAAAGAGTGAAAAACCCTCAAACCATAGATATCCCATTTCTGTACCAAAAAATCCCGGGTAAAACCCATATTAAAATTTTCAATAACCTAATAAACGGACCAGATTATACTGCCCAAAAACCCAAAATTTTTCACCACAATGACTAATTTCCCCTAACTATTTTTGAATAAGATCAATATTTCTGCCCTTTTTGGGGTATACCAGGTACACAGGTGCCCAAAAAACTTATTTACCCCCCATACAGTGACCAATTTTGTTTAGTACCGTTACACAACTCTGCAGACGTAATGATTTTCAGGGCAGTTAATCTTGTGCTCACAGGTGTTTGGGTCTCTACGAGTTTTTACTATCCTTTTGTTCTGCATCCCTCCCGACCCCCCCGTGACTTCTCCCGGCCCCCTCTCCCTGCAGATTTGGCACAAAAATCTTAGAATCCTCAAATTTTTTTTCGCCCTCACTCCCTGCCACCCCCCCCCTCTTACAAACTTTTCCCCGGGGGGAAGTGGGTACAGGGGCCCTAGCTTTAGGGCCCCTCTCCTAGGGGGAGGGAACAAGGATTCCCCCCTGGAGATTTTTTACAGCTATGGCTTTACCCACCGAATCATAAAAACATCCCCCTCATTAATAGGTTGGGGGCAGGTTAGTAGACTTGAGGGAGGGAGGTTTAAAAAAGGCCCCCGGGGGGTAGATCTAGGGAGGGAAGCAGTAGTCAGGGGAGGGTTCAATTAGGGGGGTACTACAGGTAGGGAATTGGCACGGTGGGGGGGGATTTATGCCCCAGGTAGTAGATGCAAAGGTGGGCCCCAGGGGAGGCTTTGGGGGGCCCCAGGTAAACTGGGTATAGGAAGGGGCCCCATATAGACAGGTATTTAAATAGGGTTAGGGGCCCCCAAAAAGGGGAGGGCAGGGTTTGGTACTTAGGGGGAAATGGTGGGATGTAATTTTTGGTCAAAGTGGGGAAAAAAAAGGGAACACAGGGTTTAGGGAGTTATGGGGCCATAAGGGAGAAAGGGTTAGGTGGGTAAGAGGCCATTAGGGAAGTAGGAAAGGGTTTTTTGGGACTATAGGGGCCCCATATAAATGACAAAGGCACTTCAGGGGGGTTATAGGTAGGCAACTTTTTGGGGGGCTTAGGGTATATACAGGCTTAGGGGGGGGGTAATAGGCAGGCTTTTGAGGCTATTTTGGGGCTTGGGGGGGGTACTTTGGCGGCTTAGGGGGGGGTTCATAGGCAGGCTTAGGGGGGGTTATAAAATTGGCAGGGGTTAGGGGGGTATATTGGGCCGGGGACTTAGGGGGGGCTTTTATAGGCAGGCAGGGGTATAAGGCACAGGGAGGGGGGCTTTTTAGGCAGGCGGGCTATACAGGGGGAGGCTTTGGGGCTGGTAAAATAATAAAATAATTACTTCCGTCCCGCTTCCCCCTTTATGCGCCGGCTCCGGCCCCTGTGTTTTAGAGGGCGCTGATCATGTGAGTAATCGCGGGCCGTCGACGGATCACTGAGAAAGGGGGGGGTGCTTTCCACTCTGCTACCCAGGAGGTGCTGCTTGAAGTTGGCCCCCCGCAGGGAACTGTTAAATTTTATGCGGCGGGGCCCCGGGGGGGGTTTTTTTGGGGTTAGCGTGGTCGGCTTCCCGGGGCCGGGCCCCCCAATGCCAGGCCCCGTGGCAGCTGCTAGTCTGTCCCCGGGGTTCCCCCCTGAGGACGGGGAAACCACTTGATGGAGGGCTTCTTTTTTTCGGTTTTCACCGCCTTGGTTGCCCTTTTAAGGATCCAGGGTATTAAAAAAAAAAAAAAACTTTATTTGCTTGAAAATTTATTCAAAAGTAAGTATAAATTCATTTTTTATCATCAATTAAATGGTTCAAGTTACCCTGATTGTTGTAGATGAATTACTTGGTATAGCATTAATTCCATTCACATTACAAGACTCATTACAAGGCTGCAGAGTCCCAGCTGTTTTCCCATAAACCATTTCAAATATACTATCATTTCAGTGGAGTGTCCAAGGCATATAAATCTCCACACACCTGCCTGATGTCTCTCCCTAATGAGAAACATTATTTCTTTTTGAGCTCCATCTAGTGCCTCTTGCACACCCAAACTGGGCCCCTTTCTTTGCATGATGGGAAAACCCCCCCTAAAAACAGTGTATGAGATAAATTAACTGGTTGGGAATTAATCCCATTCCCATTGCAAGGCTCATGGTGGGATGAAAACTTGAGGAAATGCTACATCCAATAGGGAGCGCTGCAGAGTCCCAGCTCTTTTCTCATGAGCCTTTTTAAGGACATTATAAAAGCATGGATGTGTTGGGTACTCCAGAAAGAGAGTTTTGGTACCGGGGTATCGCTCTCATAAAGGACCTGAAAAAACAAATTCACTTTAAATCAGGGAGAGAATTATGAAGCGGGTTTGGCAGTATCCTGGTGTGTTCTGTGTCCAAAAACCCGTCGCAGCCCTGTTCTATAGATGTATGAACAGATATGCGCCCAAACTTTCTGTACCAGACACGATACTTTTGAATGCACCAAGTTTACAGGGGCATGTCACGCCAGAACCGTACAATTACACCCAATTGCACATTACTGTCATACAAATCCAAACCAGTTTCAAAGTGGCATGGCTGAGACAGATTTTGCCTTAGAACGAGACACATCTATTAAGTGCTGTGAGACACTTTCATACAAACTCCTTCTACACGCCTCTAAAGCGATTTAAAACTGCTGTGTTGGCCCCCCGCTGTCCCCCCAAATATCCAAATTTCTGTATTGAAAATGGGTTTTCAGAACGATAAAAACCGTACCTGTCAGTTCCATTCAGCTCATGGGAGAGGTGACTGTGTTATTTTTCAGTCATTCTGTAACAGACTTCAAGCAATCTTTACGTTTAAGGGCTTGTTCACATGGAGTTTTTTGGATCCAATTTTGGATCCATTTTGGACCCGAAAATTTCATCCAAAAATGCAGTGTCAATCCGATCCAAAACACATCCAAACACACAGGTAGGGTTTTGGTTTGTTTTTGGCGCAGAAAGGATCGAACCCCCTATATTTTTAAAATAGGGCGTCTGCTGCGCTTTTGACAAGAATTGACATGCAGTTCTTTGAAGACCAAAAGACACAAAAAAAAGACGCATCGGGGATCACTCGCAAAACGCCGATCGTTTTTTTTCTTGAAAGCAACGTAAATCAACTGCACTTGTTAGATGCATTTTTTGGGTCCGTTAGGTCGATAGATGGATCCAAACACCATTAAATAATGATGTTCACAGTTCAACACGCCTTGTAACATACACTAAGGCCTTTCACCGGCTATTTTGGGGGGATTGGAGGTACTGGGGGGTTTTTCCGAGTCGGTAATCCGTTCCCCGAACTTGGGAATGCACAGTTCCCCAAGTACAACTTATTTACCCCAAGTCGCTCTTAAAAGAGTCAATGGGCCCAAGCTTTCCGGCCCCCCCCCCACCCCCTTCACGGTTCCATTCGGGGAAAAACCAATCCCCGAAACGCCCCGCCTTTTTTAACGGGGCCAATGGGGGGATACAAACCCCGTCTTAGATTGAAAAATCCAGGGGTTTAAATCCCCCCCACAAAAACCCTTACACGTTCGAAATTCCATTTATGCTTTAAAATAACCTTTTATTTTGGTCATTTTATTCCTAACTTTTAAAGGGGTTTTGCCCCAAAAAATTTTCTATCCCAAAATTTTTTACACTTTTAAATTTTTCAAAAATTCATCTGAAACCCCCCAACCCCTTTCCAAACATGCCCTTTTCTTCAAAAGGGTTTTTAATCCCCCACAAATCCCCTTCCAAGGGCCTTTTAAACAGCGCAAATTTTTTAAGGCACGGGGGTCAATATTTTTCTTTTTATACAGATAAATAGTTGAGTGTGGTTAGATACCTGCTTTTTTTTGATGAAGACAAAATGAAGAAGCTTTCAAGCGCTGGTAGAATAGGTTTCTTTTTGTATATAGAATCCCCAAGTTTTTGTTTTCTTATTTCGTGAACATGTCACAGGGAGAGCTTATGCAGCTTTCTCTGGCTGTGTGCCTCTCTCTCTCCTTTCGCTCCGGATTTGTTTACATTATTTTTGATCTAGCAGAAAGGCTCCTGACGGGCACTATCGGCTGTGTTTCTGTATTGAAAATCCACTCTTGTACGTTTATTATTTCCCTTAAGTTTTGAGACCCCCCCTTTTTTCCCTAAATCCTCACTCCCCCCCCTCTTCCCCCCTGCAGCTTCAGACTCACCCTGTTTGTTGACATTCTCCCTTTGTAAAAAAGGAGAGACCTACCTAAATGGTCTCTTGGCAAATCCCCTTTAACATGTTGTGGACAATACCTATAATTGGGGTTTAACAAAATCCTTTTCACCGGTGGGGGAAAAAAATCTGTGTGGATTAGAGGGTGTGAAGTGAATTTCAATGTAACATATATGGATTTTCTGCTGATGTGACTTGGATTTGCTGTAAAACCACAGGAGACATTTTCCAGCACATCAGAACATCTCATATGGCTCCTCAGGAGGAACCCTAGGTGAACACACAGCAATCACTGATAACAGTACTTTTCCTGTTGACACCAGCTTTCATTAAATTACAATTGCTGCCCCAGTCCCTCCAAGCCTATTACTCACTTGTGTTCAGGAGGAGCAAAGCCTTCATGCACAGGAATTCCTCATGGGTAATTTGCAATTTTACAAACTCCTGTGGCAGCTGTCTCATTGAGAGGCAAAGGGCATAAAAGGACGAGTCTTTCATTCGTTGCCAGAAAAATCAAAAGTCTTCATTTCAGAATCAGAAAGATACAAATACAGTTACTAAGATTCTACAGACTCGGTGAACATTGATATTCCTCAGCACCGATCCATAGAGAAACCAGGGGCCACATGTATGAAACTTAGGGCATGTCCCCACGGCACAGGTTTGCGGACGGTTTTTCAGATGATTTGCGGTTTTGAAGACTGTCTGAAAAACCGGCCGCAAACAAGCACAATGGGCTTCTATGGAAAACCCATGCAGCAGTCCCCACTGCACGGGTTTTCTTCCCGCCCGCAAAACATTGTGCTTGTTCATTCTTCCGTCCGGTTTTCGGACGGAATATGTGCATGTCAATGGAAAGGGCTTTTCTTGGCTCATCGTGGCTGGGGGGACGGCACACAAACCGGACAAATACCAGTCGGATAAACCGACAGGTATTTGTCCATTGCCGTGTAAACGGGCACTTTAGGTCTAAAACTCACTTTTTTGCCCATAGGTTACTATGGGCAAAAGAGTGAGTTTTAGACCTAAACAGGTTCATACATGTGGCCCCAGATGTAATCTGTTTTTAACAGCATGTAACAACTGGATTCTTTGCGGTTTTAGGGGACGTCTACACGGCAATGTCAAAATACTCGTTGGGTTCTATCGTTGAAAATTACGTGGGACGATGTGGGTTTCTATGAGTATTTTATGTGGGTTTTGAGGTGGATGTTTTAGATGGATTCACCGTCAGAAAAAAAGTCCCATTAATCTCTATGATGTTTTGGACACGGATCCGACATAGAAATGTTTTTGGTCGTGTTTTTCACTTGAAATAAGGTGGAAAATTTAACATGTTCTGATTTTTTTTAAAGAAACGTTGTTTACAAAGCCGACCTCGGAAAATCCAATTTGTCTGGACTAAGACTCGGATTTTCCATTGGGTTTATGGGGATGGGTCAGTTTTTGAAGGTGTTTAAAATCCAGATCTGCGTGGAATTCCTACTGGAATGCTTGTCATGGAGACAGACCATTAGGCTATGTTCACACGGGGTAATTTCGGCACGCGTTTCGCCGTATATTTGCGCTCTGATACAGGTGAGAGCTGCGCCACAAATTATGATAATCCATAGTTCTCATAGAGAACTATGGATTACACCTCCTCTCCCCGCTCGGACACTCCGATCGTATTGTACGCGCGGGGAGATAAGTGACATGTCAATTACTTGTGGCGAATACGCGCCGCGAGTAATGCATGCGCAACGAGCTCCCGAAAAACACGATGTACTGCGGCGTGTACTGTACATCGTGTGAACATACCCTTACTGATGTGAATCATGTTAATGTTAATACTTACTCATTCAATACTAAATCTGGGGCAAAGTAAAGCATCTGCCCACTGACGTGCTTGTACGACCTCCACCCCATAGCAAACACCATCAAGCTCATCCATGAATATTGCAAGAGGATAATCTGATCGTCAATGTGGAGATTCCTAAAACCTACAATCAGAAAACAAATAAAAAAGACAAAGCTGAGAAATTGTTCTGGGAAAAGCAATGTTTGAAATGGAAAAATGCTGAACATCTACTTAGATCACAGGTGGCCAAACTTACAGGTGTTGAAGGTGGCCCCAGAGTTTGGGTGTGTAGAGAAAAGAGGGGCCCCACTGCAAAAACTGAAATATGTTTTCCTTATTATTTCTGAATAATACACCATCCCATCAACTCTATCTGTAGCAGCAGCTATAGGTGAAAAGAGACCACACAAGTGCAAGGACAGTTTTTTGGATGACATAAAGAGCTAGTGGCTTTCTCCTATCAGCTGCCTTTATGTCGGTTCTCCGATATAGAGTGGTCTTATCCAAACCTTTAATTATTACTATTCATAGTTTGCTGTTTCACAAAGCCTGCTCTACACAGCCAGCTTCAGGCTTCCACTTCCTGTTCAGGGTGAGGGTTGTTCTACAGCAGTGACTAACATTTCAGCTCTGCTATTCCTCGCTGAGCCTGTTAGAGGGATATTGGAGATGGAAGGGTTTTAACAGCAGGAGTAGGCTACATAGTTTCAAAGGGTTAAAATTTGTCAGTAACAAAGATGTACAAGACACAGCAGGGAGCGATGTCACCATCCTGACAATTGCTGCTGCAGTAGATAGAGGTGGTCGGCAACCTAGGAAACCTTCTGTAAAGAAGAACTGCTCTAACTCTGAAATTAAGCAAAATCAGAATAGCAATGTATTCGGTAATAGTCTTTATTTACCTCTGTTTACATGTTTAAAGCTAATCAATGGGATGGGAATAGAACCTCAATGAGCAAAGTGACCAGCCACACAAATTCAATGTATGACGTTGAAATAGTACAAAAGGCGTTTATTGATTCTTCTAAAAGCAGTTAACTGGGAGCATGGCTCTTTGCACTTTGTCTGTTTTTGTGGTTTCTACCTATTTTTGCTTCTTTTAGAGGAATCAATAAACGCCTTTTGTACTATTTCAACGTCATACATTGTATTTGTGTGGCTGGTCACTTTGCTCATTGAGGTTCTGTTTACGTATACAAGTGGAGGTCTTGTTTGGACCATGCTGCAAGCTGTTTTCAGGTGAGCTGAAGTGTTTCTTTATATTTCCTTGAATGGGATGGGAATACTCCTTTAAAGCACATTGCTGGAAATTAAAGGAGTATTCTGGTGTTCAGTAAAAAAAAAAAAAAAAACTTGAAGGGGGGAGTGCAAAGTCATTATACACAAAGCAACAGTACAATAGTAGTCCCACATCTTAATCATGTATAATATTTTGTCACATTGTTACTCCCTATGCGCTCCTTGTTAGCGTAACAAGAGTGGGCTTGGCTTCAGCAGCTGCTCACTCCACTAGCCCATCTCTTCTTTACTGTCTAAGGAGCCTATGCGCTGGCCAGTTAAGAATTAAAGGGCCAGTGTGCAGTGTCTTTCTTACCTGGCCAATAGCTGTCCTGTTCCACCTCAACCTCATTTCCAAATCTTTGCTGTGCCTCCTGGTGTTTCTGCTATTCCTTTGTGTTTATTCCTGGTACTCGGCTTGGCTTGTCCTTGACTACAAAAAAAACTCTGCTTACCCTGACCTTTTGCTCCTCTGTGACTACTCTTCTCATCTGACACATACGGTACCTACACGTCAGCTATCACCACAGGTGACTGCGTCAAAGGTAGAGACCTGAGAGTTCCTAGCAGCGGAGTCAAAGCCCCCTTGCACTGGTTGAGAGTCCAGACCGGGGGCCTCTTAGACTATGCAGTGTGGTTACATCAAGATCCACAAGTGATCCACTGAATCCACCACCTGACTCAAGTGAGTTGTTAAAATGGGAAGCCTACTATAGTTCCCATTATGCATTGCTAACATCTATTCCAGGCTGTTCTCCTCCCATGTGCTGTCCTAGCTATTGAAGGACTAGGCTTCACTATCTCATATTTTTCTCCCTCACTGCTGAGCCCCTCACATTAGTTCCTAGCTACAACTCCGCCAATCCCCTACTGCTGTGTAGATACCTGGCTGACTTTCCTAGAGCTGGAACTGAGCGTGCCTGACCAGGAGGGTAAAACTGAACTAAAGGTCGTATCTCTTAGGAACAAGCTACCAACATCACACTTTGAGCCAGTAATTTGTGGGTGATTAGGAAACTATTGAAAATGTTTAGTTACTATAGATTGAAGAATTTTACTTTATAACACACACTATCAGTAGAAGTCAAGTTTTGTATACTGGAATACTTATTTAAAGAGGACCTATCACCTCCAGAGAAACCCCATGAAGTAACAGGAGACTAAAATACAAACACTTTCTCAAATGTGCTTCATTAGGAAAATCAAAGTATTTAACCTATAATCCAGTTTTTTTTAAAGAAAGCGCTGGCCCTTTAAGACAGGACTGAAGTCGGGCCAAGTCAGCTCCTAAGAGCATGATGGATCACTATGTTGACAGCTCTGTGAAACTTCCTGCTTCTGAGCTGCGAGAGTCCACTGTGAAAGGGGGAGTCTAGAAGTCTACATCATGCGTACACTGGGAAGCTCTGTACTGATATTTCTATGCTGGATATTATTACCCTAGCAGCAGTGTAATATGGATGTCTGTATGCTATGGAGGGGCGGCTGGAAGCAATAGGTAAACCTTGTCACACTATGTCCTCTGTGTACTGTGCCATACAGTACAGCGAGAGATTCAGATTAACCCTGTACAAACAGCTATGCCTTTAGCTCCCCCTGTACCCAGTTGGTACCTCCCAGTGAAGGGAAATCATCAAATTGTGAGCTCTCTCTGACAAAGTGAAAGTAAAACCTGTTTCTCTGTAAAAGTATGTTTACATGGCATTTTTTAAATACGTAACGAAAAACGTACCCAAAGATGTATTTCACAATGTTCCAGGCAGATTTCATTGATTTCAATGTAAAAAAATGTATCGTCATTACGCAATACATTTTTTTACATATGTTTTGTATTGCATAAAACAGGTGCGTTCAAAGCAGTGACATGTCAACTCTTGATCCATTTTTCGCATGTCAAATCAGCATAGGAAACAATGGAGTACATTTTCGGAGGCTCACATTTTCTGGTACGTATTGGTTCCAAAATTGAATGTCTATTAATAATAGTAGGGTTTTATAGGTTAATATGAAAGAAAACGTATTGCAAAACGGATCCAAAACGGCATCAAATACGTATCCAAACACATATTGCTGACGCGTTTTTGGATACGTTTTTTGGATGCAGTTTTCAATATGTTCAATACCTTAATTAAAAAAAGTATTGGACCCGTATCCAACACACCATGTGAACACACCATTTGCGTGGATGATTGAAAGGTTTTATCTTATTAAGAGTAGAGCTAAAGAGTCAGAGTGAAGACCCAAATAACTCTATAATAAGCTTTCTAGATCATATTGTCATTTCGCTTTGGGAACCCCTGGTTACCTTCTACTCCTCTGCCCTCCACATTTTACTCTACACCATTCACATGGATAAAATGCAATGTAAATTAACTATTAATAAACCATACCTCCACAACCGGGTAATTGTTTACCTGGTAGAGATTTTGACCACTTCACAACACAGAGGAGTTGTCGCTCACACAGCTGGTTGAGGCTACACAACAAAGCACTGGGTGTTTCTGGCTGACTGTTATCATACCCTGCATATACCACCTCTGGCTCTATACTTTGTAATATCTGCAGAAGTTCTGGGATATACTGCATTTCTTGAGCTTGGCCTGTAGCCTGTAGTCTTCGGGTGAGCGCCTGTTGACCTTCAATAGACATGGGCTGCTGAATGACGACCGTCTCCATTTCTCTTCCTGACTTCATTTTGTTAAACTTTTTGAACTTGCGACCTTTGGAAGGAAAGAAAAAATACAACTTTAATGTGATAAAAAATTGAAAGGGGTTGTTCAACTTCCCAAATAAAACCTACAGGGGTGCTCCCATCTTGCAACCTCTTGGTTGTAGTGGCCACAGAGAATGGAGAGATGGCCACGCTTGCCCAGCTTTCTCCATTCCATTGATATCACTAGTCATATCCTAGCGGTGATGCCAAAGGAATGATGGATGACCATAAAGGCTACTAATTGGCTTCAGCAAGTGATGTGCGGACTGGAGTGCAACTGGAGAATTAAAATGGTGAGACCATTTTTTAGGGGTGCTTGACAACCCCTTTAAGCTTCGATCACACTTTCTCAAGTTGTGACCCCCAGATCTAATGTTTGACATTGAACAGTAATTATGCAAGGTTTACATTGGCATCATTATTTAAGTCCTTTTTGGAGGGTTTTGGTTGCCAAGCCATTGTCTTTAGTCCTTGATGTTATCAGTTGACACATTTAAAGGGAACCTGTCACATAGATTATGCCCCTCTTGCTGAGGCCAGCACAAGCCAGTGTCAGACCTGCTGTTTCCAGCGCTGTGTCCCTTATTCTGTAAGATGCTGGAGTTTTTTCGAGTATTTAATGCTCAAATCTGCAATTTCAGCCAGCAAAGAGTCATGAAAAGAGTAATTTTTTTCATGCCCGGCACACCTGAGGCTAGAGGGGCTAGCCTTTGGTGGGCGGGGCCATCACCTGCGCATGAATAAGATTTGAGCATTAAATACTCTTAAACTACAGCATCTTAGAGAATAAGGGACACAACGCTGACAACAGCAGGTCTGACACTAGCATTTGCTGTGCTCAGGGGCATAATCTATGTGACAGTTTCCCTTTAAATCTAAATACATATATTAACTAGAAATCATATGTAAAGACACCACAGGTTTCAAGATGGTGACTATTGACGTGTGGTGGTGGTAGTGTGGTGCACCGGGTCTCAATAACAGCAGACAACACAATTTCACCGGAAAAATTTCAGGCTTTACTCACGATACTCTTCTTGTGGAGGTTACATAGCAAATCAGCAAGACACTTGTCTCTTTAGCATGATTCAGACTCCCTCTCTGGACTCATGACACTCCTCACAATTCCCTTCTGGTTCCAACCCAATCCAGATGTGCAAAATGTCGCGCCTTGTGCCACAGGGCACTCTCTGTCCTCTCTCTGGGCTTCCATTATCGCCCAGCAGTCCCCCAAACTGCCCACATGTTACTACTACGAGTTGTCTGTCTCTGCCTGGGTCTCTGTTCTCTCTGTGCCTCTCTTACTCTTCAGCTTCTGATTTTTCTAGTCCAGTGGAACTGCAGTGAGTTGGTCTGCTCTCCTTCGCCCTAGCCTGCCCTGCCTATTACCGGCTTAATAGACAGGGATTCCCCTTTAAATGCTGGTCACATCTGGAACTACTTGAACCAAAACTCAGAACACAACACATCTACTGCAGAGCTGACAGGCTCTTCCTTATAAGAGCTTGTCCCCACGTCACGGGTTTTCACACGGTTGTTCAGACGGTTTTCGGTTTTGAAAACCGTCTGCAAACCGGGTGAAAACTTTTAACACGGCCTCTATGGAAAACCCGCGCAGCAGTCCCCACTGCACGGGTTTTCCGCCCGGCGGTTTTTCAGACCACCGGCGGTCCGAAAAACATAGAACATGTTCATTCTTCCGTCCGGTTTTCGGGCGGCAGACGAACATGTCGCTATGAAGGGGAGGGCTTTTCTCCGCTTTTCTCCACGGCACGAAAACTGTTCAAATAACGGTCAGAGAAACTGACCGGTATTTGTCCTGTGCCATGTAAACGGCCCCTAACTGTGTACATAGCCTCCAGCTCCACCCCTGTCAGCTCTCCTGAATGGCTGCTTAAACCAGCAGCACTGTTTTCTTCTCTCTGCAAGGCAGTTAACTCCGTCTAAATTACATGGGACACACTATAGCACTCTATACATTTCCCATATCACTTTACCACTTGTACATATGTAACATAAACAAGTATTCACATATCGTACAATGTATTACACTTATATACATTTGCCCTCATTTACAGATCTAAAGAGTGTACAAACATGATCAACAAGATCAGCAGAGAATGCAAGTGAATCAGTAGTCCATCAGGTTTATCAAATTTAACCATAAGGACCACTAACTGGGCACTAAAAAGTTGTAGGTGATCCAAAGAGAAAGCAGACTAAACCGTAAAGTCCATCTGCTGGGCCATAGTTGTGAATGGCCATAAGTGACTGTAGGTGAAAGAGGTGTTCCGTGCTATGTGTAGCCAATCAAAGGCCACAACATCACTGAACAGTGGTGATGAACGGGACGGCCACTGGGACAAAACAGGAGCGTCACGGAGGTAAGTATGATTCTTTTTTTCTATTTTTAATCAAACCCCATTGGAAAATTGAGCTTTTGAAATTCTTGGAATACTCCTTTAAGCCACAAGGTCACAAGCATCTCCTAACTTTTTGAATGGTAAAAGAGAGACATCTATGGCTCTTTAACAAAAATATATATTGTGTGTAGGGATATCTATTCACTTTGATAGGTTTTCATTTAAAAATTAGTACAAAATTATCTGAATATAGACAATTTTATGGTTGCATTGCAACAAATTATTAAAGGGATTTTCTCCCCATGCAGTTTCACAGAGGCAGCTTTAGACTCAAACCTCCTGGTCAGGGTGTGTGTGAGTCTATAACAGAGATTGATCTATCAGTTCTGCTGTCCCTAGCTACTCCTGTTACACTGACATGACTGCAGGAGACTTATAAAATGTAATACACAAGGCTGTAGAGCTCCAAAGGGTAAAAGCTTGTCAGTTCGTTAGGTAAACCAACTCCGTTGCTAGAGATAAGACTCTGCATGGAGTGACTCACCATGGTTGAGCTGACTGGGAGCTTGGATCAATTAGATAAGAAACAGAGGAAAGAGAAGTGGGGAGCGTGGGTGGGTAATGTAGAGAAACTTATGTACAATAGCAGAATAAGGAAAGTAATTACTTGTTTACTTTGAAATCTAAAGCTCTCTGTTGTATAGATAATATCTTCTGCTCTCATGTCAGTGCAATTAGAAGAGCTGGGGAATACTGAGCTGATATTCTAAACACTGCTGTAGAACCACCCACAGCCTAATTGGGAAGAGACAGGAAGCATGAATCTAAACTGCTTCTGACTCAGAAACAAGATGGTGAGACAACCCGTTTTAAGTATTAAATCAAAATGAAGGACATTTAAGTGGTAAAGAGGGACAGGGGGGATTCAAAAATAGAGACTGTCCCTCCAAAGAGCTATACTTCGGAAAGATAAGAAAGTAAACCACAAAACTTACCTTATGGACCTGAAAAAGATTAGGTGATCAGCAGGGACCATAGTAAGTAGGTAGGTCACCAGCAATAGGAAACACAAATTCCTCCTGATAGGCTTACAAATGATGATATCTCACAGGATGGCTAGAGACTACCATTTAATTCAGATATCCAAAGCAGCGAGACTGGAAATAATATGGGTGGCATGGCCTGGCCAAATTGCTGAGATGATGAAGGCGGGAGGGGTCGGGGTAACTATTTTTATCATCAATACTTTGGAGGAATTCCAAACTTTACAAAGCATCCATGAAAAGTATATGGACGAGGCAGACACTTCTATCACCATAACATGTCTCCTTGGACCATTACTGATAATCTGTCTTCTGCTTTAATTTCCATATTCTAAAACAGATTTTATAATTCAATGAAAATCACACAGTCCAATAATAAGGGGTAATTATGGCTGATACATCGAGCGCTGCTGTGAGTGGTGCTTAACATAAAGATAATTACAGTTTTAATCCTTGAGTCGGATGCTTTGATCTTTACCTCAGCTCACCTTTATATAATATAATGTTTCTTCCTGGCATAAAAGATAAAGAGCTCTACAGGAAGGTTACGTAAGTCTGTTAACAGTGAATAAAACCTTGTATTATTTTCCGTGCATCATTTCTTTCTTTAGTCTTAATAAAATCCCTTATGTACAATGATATTACATAGAGGGTCATTATAGGGCTATCAATGGTCTATTAATAGGGGAATGTAGGAAAGACACAAATCATGTCTCCCTTTAGGGTGCGTTCACATGGCAGTGGACAAATACCCGGTCGGTATTTGTCTGGTTTTGCGGCTGTCCCCACGGCCGTGGCGGGGGGCACCTTTTCTCCACGATGAGCGGAGAAGACCCCTCCTCCCTCCCATTGAGGTGTTCATATTCCGTCCGGAAACCGGACGGAAGACTGTGCATGCTCAATGTTTTTTGAGCGGCCCGCGGGCGGCAAAATCGCCGGGCGGTAAACCCGTGCAGTGGGGACTGCTGCTCGGGTTTTCCATAGAGCACAATTGTGCTCATTTTCGGCCGGTTTTTTAGGCGGTCTGAAAAACCGCAAACCGGCTGAAAAACCCGTGCAGTGGGGACATGCCCTTACTGACACAAGAAAGCAGTGATGTCTTTATGATCCTATAGGTTGCAAGGCAAAGCACAAAACATGGCTTGATCAACAGCGAATTTCTATCTGGTATGACTGTTCCTAAGATTCTCTTACAACTGTGAAGTGCCTTAACCCCTTAAGCCGAACACCTGAATAGTAGTTAATGACCAGAACATTTTTATTTCGTTTTTGCCTCCTTACGTTTCAACAGGTATAACTTTTTTTATTTTTTCAACGAAGCAGTTGTTTGAGGATTCATTTTATTCAGGACAAGTTATACTTTACGGGGGAATAGATTAAGTTCACTTATAAATAATTGCAGAATTTTTTTTTCACCATTCACATTCCACACTTAATAACTTGTTAGATTAATTCTACAGGTCATAACGGTCATGTGGATACAATATGTTTAGTTTTTTTTTTGTGTGTGAATATAGCACAATTATTTTTTATTAAATATTTATTTTATTTTTTTATTTATTTTTTTATCCCCCCCCCCCTTTTCTGTTTTTTACCTTTCTTTTTAAATACCATGAAGGTATAATTGTTTTGCTTTTTTTTTTTTTTTTTTTACACTTAGTAATGTATTAGCATATTCATATATGCTAATACATTATAATCTGTGTCAGTCTGACACAGGTAGGGATCAGGGCAAGCACAGTGTGCCCTGAACACTGGCTTGCTATATAGACAGCACTGGGGCTACTCTGGGTCCCCAGGGCTGACTGTGCAGCCGTTCCCCGAGCTCTGTCGGGTCACCAGGTGTTCCGATCATCAGACAGAGCAGAGAAACCCTTTGATTGCGCTGTGGTGACAATCAAAGGGTTAAAGCACCGGGGAGCAGAGGCTCCCCCGCTCCCCGGCGCTTGCAGGAGCTGTGCTGAGAATAGAGTTGTGTAGTACAGCCACATCTGCAGCGGCGCTGCGGCGCTGGGCTCCAAAAGGCGTCGCTGCAGACGAACGACCTGAATTGCCCGCCGCCAAAAGATGGTGGGCGGTCATTAAGGGTTTAAAACCTGGAATCTGAGGCAGCCCACAAGCCCTACTTTCATCCCATACACCAACGCATCTGCAGCTGCCCCATAGAGATTAATAGAGCAGACATAGAGCTACATTTGTTCTATTAACTGGCGGTATACACTTTTCCTGTGCGACTCAATAACATAGCCTACTGTGTATCCGCGAGGGTAACTTTTTTCATGGATCCCCAATGGATACCTCGAATGTAGTCATTAATGTAGTATGAACCCAGCATTAAAGGGGTTTTCTTACCTCATTGTTTAGCTTTAAAAATCTAAAATACTAAATACATTGCTGTTCTGATTTTGATAAGAAAACCCCAATAAAGAGGAAACAACAATTCTGGATTATATTCTCTTATAACTCTGTGCTGTGCTGTTCCTGTTGTTCCTCCTAGAAATGTATTACTGAATCTGTCAGATGGGCGTTATCATTCCAGTTTTAAGGTGTGTGTCACCCACCCTCCCACTAATTAGAAACACCCAGCTGACAGATAATAAATTTTTAGGAGGAATAACTAGGGAACTATACAGCATAAACATTTAAAGAGGTTTTCTCACCATGCACCACTTACCACAGCCAGCTTTAGACTCACACTTCCTTTTCAGGCTGTGGGTGGGTCTATAGCAGTGATTGACACATCAGCTCTGATGTTCCTAGCTATTCCTGTTGCGCTGACATGACTGTAGAAGATTTATCAACTGTTTTATACAACACTACAGAGCTCTAAAAAGTGAAAGCTTCTCATTTAGTTAAGTAAACAAAGTATGTTGCTAGAGACAAGACTCTGCAGGAAGTGACTGACTAATGGCAGCTTGGAGCAGCGTGAGATAAGAGAAAGCAGAGAGAGGTGATCAGTAACCAGAGAAACTTGTGTGCTCTACGAGGAGATAAAATATTTATCTCCTGACCAGAGCAAAATAAACAAAGCAATGTATTTAGTAATAATCTTCGTTTTATCTTTCCCTACATGTTGAAAGCTAATCATTGTAGTGAGAAAACCTCTTTAATACTAGTATCTACTAAAACAGACTTGTCAGGAATGGCCACAGGTCTCTTTAAAGTATCAATAGAAGGAATTATACTCCACTTCAGAAACAGCATCTAATCCATAGCTGGTGGCACAGGTGAGCCTCTCATACTAAGTGAGTGTTATAAGTCTTACACTGTTTAATAAGGTTGTCACAACTGGATAACTTTAAAAATTCCGGTATTTCAGCTCTTTACACTGCTAACGTAAGTAGTAATGAATGGGGAGAGGGCATTTGGACATTGTTTGTAGCATTAGAGTAACCCCTATTGTAAACATAGAAAATGAACACAAAAATAAAGAGTCCCAAAAATTTAAATTGAGAAATATCTAAAAAAAAATCTCATCATATCAGCAATTTCACCTTATTGAAAATCCTATGTACGGCTTTAAGATATCTGGCTGCAGCAGGATCCTCCCCCCTCTGTCCTGTCTACAGTAGAGCACACCATTTGGCTAGGCCCCACCTCTC
The DNA here is from genome assembly GCA_025379985.1 of Phyllomedusa bahiana. Taxonomy (NCBI): domain Eukaryota; kingdom Metazoa; phylum Chordata; class Amphibia; order Anura; family Hylidae; genus Phyllomedusa; species Phyllomedusa bahiana. The sequence continues at coordinate 65,688 of JAODAL010008035.1, forward strand.
ATCCTTTTACCAGCCCTAAAACAAACAGATCAGCAGGAAATTAAAGGGGTGGTCTCACTACAAGGATTGCTTTTTATGTTAAAGATCTTTAAAAAACAAGTCACTTTGTAATATATGTCCATTAACAGTGTCCTACCTATTCTGAGATATCCCCTCTTGTATGGGCTGCATCAGCTCCTCAGGTCACTATGCTACAGACCTGTTTGATATCTCCTGATAGACTGCCAGCACTGGTCGCTATAGCTACAGACCTGGCTTCTACTGCAGCCTAGTAGAAGCCAGTAAACACGCCCCTGAATTCAAAGTGAAACCAAGAAAACAGGACTGCGGTAAGAGGAATCAATGTAGTGAGACAACCCCTGTAACTAACACAAGAGCACTGAATAGCATATGACAAACTCCTCTCTTAACTGTGTGTGGCAGGCTGATTGACTGCTGGCCTGCACATGCTTCACTGCCTTAAAGTACCCCCTGCTCTCAATAAAGTGCTGAGTGAGAAAAACCCTTCCTTCTTCCCCTGTGCACAATGTACATATAATATACAGTACATCACATACCATATGCTACAAATACAACATTGTTTGCAAGGGGTGGTCTCCCCCTACATGTCCAAACCCAGCTATCTCCACACTTTCTATGGATGGCTCATAGCTCGTTACTAGCCGACCATGGCTGCCCAGATACTGAGTTGGGAATGCCCCTTTCAATGAGGCAGAACAGCACTTAGATAAGGATGGTACAGTTTCTGGACAAAAACAACCTTTGTTCTTATCTTGTTCAACCTCTTGTTATTTCTGGTTTTCTGTTAAAGGAATTGTCTCACTACAAGGATTGCTGCTTTTTATGTTAAAGATCTTGCAAAAACAAGTCACTTTGCAATATATGTCCATTAACATGATTTCTAAACCTTTTTTCGTCATCACTCCTAGTAGCCCGATCGATTGCTAAAGGCTTAACAATCACTTGAGCCTTACAACCCTGGAGGCCCGGGGTGGTTGCTAATTTATCAACCTGCTTGATCCTTCTCCGGTTTCACAGACTTTGCGATTCAAACAGTAAATGTGTCCCCAGTAGGTAAGTCCCCCAGTAATTTTTTTCTTCCCCCGTAATTTTATATACTTCAATTCCCCGTAAGGTGTTAATTTGTCCCGCAGGATATAGCGGTATGGATCCACCAGTTGTTAATATCAGGTAGGTCCCCATGTTAATAGGGTTTACCCCATCGTATTTCCGGATTGGTCCCCAGCAGGTTATAGCCTTTTAAGGCCGGTTAAATCCAGTTTAAGTCCCCAGCAGGGATATAGCCAGGGTGTTCCCCAGAGGTATAGCCGGTTTGTCCTCCCGTAAGGCCGGTTTACCCCCCGAATTAAAGTAAAAGGCCCCAAACAGGTAATAAAAGTTTAGGCCCCCAAGGGGAATTTTGAGTTTGGGCCCCGGTTATTTTTGTTACCCCGCGTTATTTGGTGTTATTGCCCCAAAAGTGAATTTTAGGTAAGCTTATTAGCCACATCTATGTAGAAATTAAGTTCCTGACTATATAATAAATTACTTTCCGACAATTACAATAATAAAGTTTTTTTCCCCCTCCCCGAAATAACATTTAATAACCATAAACGCAATAAAAGTATCCTGACCACTTTACCGCCCAAACCCTGCCGGCTTCGGGAACCCTTTTCACAAAAGGGGAAGGCCACCCGGGCCCGCTGGATGGGGCGTAATTTTTTTTTGCCAGCAAAATGGAACCGAAATGCGGGCCCCAAAATTATCGCATTCTGTCCGCTTAAGCACTAACTGTATTGCTGGCGAGCAATCAGTTGTCCCGCCCTGGGTTTCCGGGGAGTCTAAAACCTAACGGATAATTGGAAGTAACCTTTTTTAACCTAAAATTTTCTCCTTACGGGGGATTTTCAGTCACTATAATACAAACCTGTTCAATTTAAAGAACCCCAACACTGTTAGTCTGCCTGCTTGGTTTCGATTTTGCCAGCAGGTCTTGCTAAAACCTGTTAATTGCTCATAAAGCCCCAACTGGACATATTTTAGCCTTTTTTCTATTATTTTGCTTCCCCCCGGCATGCTACGTGAAAAACCCTTTTCCGCTCATGATAAGCTCCCAGCACTGGTTACTATAGCTACAGACCTGTTCAATCTACTATGATAGGCTGCCAGCACTGGTTGCTATAGCTACAGACCTGGCCAGTAAACACGCCCCTGAATTCAAAATGAAACCAAGCAAACAGAACTGAGGTGAGATGAATCAATGTAATGAGACAACCCCTTTAACCTCAATGTTTCTTGTAAGATCTCTGTTTGTTATCTGTTTGTTACTCTTCCTGTTGAGTTCTGGGTTTATTGTTCCTTTAAGGAAGTTACTGCCTATGAGGAACTCTAATTACAACGATTCCTGTGTCACCTGTACAGATTATACACTTACATATCACATACGTGTATCAGCAGACACGAGTCTGCAATTATTGAGTGTTTTTCTTCCCGGGTCTGATGAAGTTGAACAGTTTAATAACATCTTACTGCCAGTATATCCAGGTCACGCTGTCCTGGATCTTCACTTCTACTGGGTCACAAACACCTTGCCGGTGACAATTTCAGTAAAGCCTCATAAATAAAACAACTGATTAACGTTATGGTAAAGGTTATTCTCCTGGGCACATGGAATGGAGGGACGGTTAATGTTTTATATGATTTGTCTCTGTTAATGTTACAAAATGAATGTTTATCCAGAACCTGTCATGTCATAGTTATCTGTACACACATTATGGCACGCTAAATAGAGCAATTTATATGCAGATGTAGCAGTGCTGACTTTGTCCTCTTAGGGATTTGCCAGGTTTGTTTAAATACAGCTTAATCTGTGTATAAATTGAATGTGCAACAACTTTTTAATCTACTTTTTATTTCAATCACTTACATTTTTTTAAGATGTTTGTTGCTGTCAGTGAATGACAAAACTCATTTACATTTATAGGCAGCAAACCTCATACTTAGTCGTGCTCTCAGCTGGTAAATTGATAAAATTGCATCCAGTCAAGGTAACGCTCTGTGAGCTAAACAGCCTGGATTTTGGTCTCATACAGAGCAGAAAACTACCCAGGAGATTTGTGCAGCTGCTGCTGATGTATTTTGCTCATAGAGCATTGACTACGCTGGATACAATTGCATTTAGTCTAGGCAATGCTCTGTGTTCTACTCAGCTTGGACTCCAGTCTGATACATAGTAGAAAACTTCTGCATAGAGCTACATTATGCAGCTGCTGAATATATATATATATATATATATATATATATATATATATATATATATATATATATATATATATATATATATATATATCATATGTAGCTCACAGAGCATTGTCTAGATTGATACAATTGTGTGTAGGAAATTTTCTGTGAGCTAGACTTTAGTCAGAAACACCGTCGAAAACTAACAAAGATCTGTGCAGCTGCTACTGATATATTTAGCTCACAGAGCATTGGCTACACTGGATGCAATTGCATTTAGTCTAGGTAAGGGTGCTTCACACAGTGCATTTTTAGTGCTTTTTGATGTGTTTTTTTTGGAATGCAATTATTGCTGTACATTGCTGCACAAAAATAACAGCAAAAATCGCCTCAGGCAGGAAGTAGTAAAACCGCCATCTTTGTACCCCCTAATGCATTGTAATACAATGCATTAGGCTGTGAAAATGATCACACCCCCTAGTGGTGAAGTACCATAGAACAAAAAAATTCCAAACACCAAAATTGAGTTTTTTTGGTCATTTCATGCCCCGTAAAAATTGGAATAAATCAAAAAAATTGCATGTATTTCAGCCCACAGAAAAAAGTACACTTCAGCCCAAAGAAAATGCCCCTCACTCGTATCTGTAGGTGTTAGTACAAAAAAGTTATTGGTCACAGAAAATGCCGCCACCACGCAAATTTCAAAAATAGAAAATGTTTGGAATTTTTTACGGTACCAAAACATAACGGAAACTCTACATGTTTGGTGATGGCGGATGCGGATCAACCTGTAAAATACGGATAACACATCATTTTTACCAAAGACTGAACGCCGTAAAAACAAAACAAAAAAGTACTTTTTTTCACATTTTGCCCCACTTAGAATTTTTTTGCGGTTTCCCAGTATATTCTATGGTGATATGAATGACACCATTACAAAGTACATCTTGTCCCACAAAATAAAAGCCCTTGTATGTCTATGTGTGTGAAAAAATAAAAAGGTTATGGCTCTGTGAAAGCAAGGGTCAAAACCGAAAGTGAAAGAAAAATAGGCCTCGTGGTAAGGGGTTAAATAGGAGCTGATTAAATCATCAGCAATGAGCTCCACCTAGTGGTGGCTGCAGGTAACCAGAATTTCATTATTTTTCCTTTTTTTTTTACCCTTTTGGACTTAGTCTACGTCTACACAGTTCGGGTTTCTCGTTGAATTTACAGCGGATTAAGTATTTAGAATCCACTGAAAATCTGACCGTACCCAGTGCTGTGTAGACCGCAATGAAAAATCCGTGTTGTAGTCTACACAGCATGGATTTTTTTCCAGTCGGTTTCTGAAAAATACGGGATTCCAGCAGTTTTTCAAACTTGCTGGATCTTCCTCAGGATTGTCGTCGGATTCCCGTACAGTCAGTGATCTGGGCCGATGGCAAATCCGACTGCAGTTTATAGTGGAAATCTGCACCGAAAACTGAGGCTCAGCGTGGTTGAAATGCTGTCGGATTTTGGACGCCATTTTAACATATGCTGTGTAGACATTCTGAGTTTTGCCATGAGAACCTATGATTTCTGTGTACATGTCCTTGCAAACCTGGTTGTACAGCAGTAATTACCCTGAGCCTTTAAGTCCCCAAGAGCACATATTGCCTTTTGTCACAGTTAACAGGAGGAAAAACATTGGGCCTCATTTATGAAAGCCATCTAGCAGTAAGACTGTCTTTGCTGCCCATAGAAACCAATCAGAGCTCATAGCAACCAATCAGAGCTCATTGCAACCAATCAAAGCCCATAGCAACCACTCAGAGCTCATAGCAACCAATCAGAGCTCAGCTTTAATTTTTTATACTGTTCTGGAAAAATGAAAGCTGAGCTCTGATTGGTTGCTATGAGCTCTGATTGGTTGCTATGGGCTCTAATCGGTTGCTATGGGCTCTAATCGGTTGTTATGGGCTCTGATCGGTGGCGATGGGCTCTGACTGGTTGCTATGGGCAACAAAGACACACTTACTGCTGGACAGTTTTCATACATGAGGCCCAATGGGGCAGATTTACTTTTCCAAATCACATCCAATTTGTATAATTTATTTCTAGGTTTAGTGTTCATTCATACAATAAATTACATAAATGATAGGATTGAGTTTATCTATATTCCAATTTTTCAAACGATTTACGAAGTATTTCTATTATAACCCCTTCCTTCCTCCCCACTTTCCACTTTCCCCATTTTTCGGTCTACATTGACCACATCATATAGTGTACTTGGGAGTGATAAATAAAATACTAAGGGCCACATGTATGAAAACTGTCTAGTTCTAAAATTCACTTTGTTGCCCATAGTAACCAATCAGATCTCATAGCAACCAATCAGAGCGCCCCTTTCGTTTTTCCAGCGCACTATATGAAATGAGAGGGGCGCTCTGATTGGTTGCTGTGGGCTCTGACTGGTTGCTATGGGCAACAATGTGAGTATTAGACCTAAACAGTTTTCATACATGCCCTAATTGTATTAGTGGGGGAAGGGGGGGGGACATACTTTCTTATGACATTTGGTCTCCAGTATAAATGAGGTGTTATCTGTATTCTGCAGGTCGATCTGATTCCTTTGATATTAAATATGTACAGTGGTGGCCAAAAGTATTGGCCCCCCTGCAATTCTTTCATATAATACTCATTTTCTTCCTGAAAATTATTACACACACAAATTCTTTGGTATTATTATATTAATTTAATTTGTCTTCAATGGAAAACCACAAAAAGAATTGTCCTAAAGCCAAATTGGATATAATTCCACCAAACATAGAAAAGGGGGTGGACAAAAGTATTGGCACTGTTAGAAAAATCATGTGATGCTTCTCTAATTTGTGTAATTAACAGCACCTGTAACTTACTTGTGGCACCTAACAGGTGTTGGCAATAACTAAATCACACTTGCAGCCAGTTGACATGGATTAAAGTTGACTCAACCTCTGTCCTTGTGTGACCACATTGAGCATGGAGAAAAGAAAGAAGACCAAAGAACTGTCTGAGGACTTGAGAATCCAAATTGTGAGGAAGCCTGAGCAATCTCAAGGCTACAAGTACATCTCCAAAGACCTGAATGTTCCTGTGTCTACCGTGCGCAGTGTCATCAAGAAGTGTAAAACCCTTGGCAATATGGCTAACCTCCCTAATGTAAAGCCCATGGCACTGTGGCTAACCTCCCTAGATGTAAAGCCCATGGCACTGTGGCTAACCCCCTAGATGTAAAGCCCATGGCACTGTGGTTAACCTCCCTAAATGTAAAGCCCATGGCACTGTGGCTAACCTACCTAAATGTGGACGGAGCCCATGGCACTGTGGCTAACCTCCCTAGATGTGGACGGAGCCCAAGGCACTGTGGCTAACCTCCCCATGGCACTGTGGCTAACCTTCCTAGATGTAAAGCCCATGGCACTGTGGCTAACCTCCCTAAAATGAAAAGCCCATGGCACTGGTGCTAACTCCCTAGATGTAAAGCCCATGGCACTGTGGCTAACCTCCCTAGATGTAAAGCCCATGGCACTGTGGCTAACCTCCCTAGATGTAAAGCCCATGGCACTGTGGCTAACCTCCCTAGATGTGGACGGAGCCCATGGCACTGTGGCTAACCTCCCCATGGCACTGTGGCTAACCTCCCCATGGCACTGTGGCTAACCTCCCTAGATGTAAAGCCCGTTGCTCTGTGGCTAACCTCCCTAGATGTAAGGCCCATGGCACTGTGGCTAATCTCCCTAGATGTAAAGCCCATGGCACTGTGGCTAACCTCCCTAGATGTAAAGCCCATGGCACTGTGGCTAACCTCCCTAGATGTAAAGCCCATGGCACTGTGGCTAACCTCCCTAGATGTGACGGAGCCCATGGCACTGTGGCTAACCTCCCCATGGCACTGTGGCTAACCTCCCCATGGCACTGTGGCTAACCTCCCTAGATGTGGACGGAGCCCATGGCACTGTGGCTAACCTCCCCATGGCACTGTGGCTAACCTCCCTAGATGTGGACGGAAAAGGAAAATTGATGAGAGATTTCAAAGCAAGATTGTGCAGATGGTGGATAAAGAACCTCGACTAATGTCCAAACAAGTTCAAGCTGCCCTGCAGTCCGAGGGTACAACAGTGTCAACCCGTACTATCCGTCGGCGTCTGAAAGAAAAGGGACTGTATGGTAGGATACCCAGGAAGAACCAACTTCTTACCCCGAGACATAAAAAAGCCAGGCTGGAGTTTGCCCAAACTTACCTGAGAAAGCCTAAAACGTTTTGGAAGAATGTTCTCTGGTCAGATGATACAAAAGTAGAGCTTTTTGGAAAAGGCATCAACATAGAGTTTACAGGAAAAAAAAGAGGCATTCAAGGAAAAGAACACGGTCCCTACAGTCAAACATGGCGGAGGTTCCCTGATGTTTTGGGGTTGCTTTGCTGCCTCTGGCACTGGACTGCTTGACCGTGTGCATGGCATTATGAAGTCTGAAGATTACCAACAAATTTTGCAGCATAATGTAGGGCCCAGTGTGAGAAAGCTGGGTCTCCCTCAGAGATCATAGGTCTTCCAGCAGGACAATGACCCAAAACACACTTCAAAAAGCACTAGAAATGGTTTGAGAGAAAGCACTGGAGACTTCTAAAGTGGCAGCAATGAGTCCAGACCTGAATCCCATAGAACACCTGTGGAGAGATCTCAAAATGGCAGTTTGCAGAAGGCCCCCTTCAAATCTCAGGGACTTGGAGCCGTTTGCCAAAGAAGAATGGTCTAAAATTCCAGCAGAGCATTTAAAGAAACTCATTTGATGGTTTATCGGAAGCGTGTTGTTCGCAGTTATTTTTGGCTAAAGGTTGTGCTAACCAAGTATTAGGCTGAGGGTGCCTAATATTTTTTTGTCCGGCCCATTTTTGAAGTTTTGGGTGAAATGATCAGTGATTTGATTTTTGTCTCATTCTGCCCCGATCAAAGTGAGGAACGGTGCACGGCACAGTTTCTCATTGATCAGCTGCGGCATTTAAGGGGTTAAACACCGCGTGTTGATGCCGGCACCATCCCGCGCTGTACCCGGCAGGTGTTAGCTGCTATTACCGCACTATGACGTACTTATACGTCATATGTCGGTGATCGGTTAAGCAAACTGTTTGCAGGCTTTCTTGTGCATCATCTTTAGAAGAGGTTTCCTTCCGGGCCAACAGCCATGCAGACCAATCTGATGCAGTATGTGTATGGTCTGAGCACTGGTAGTCTGACCTCTCACCCTTGTAACCTCTAAATCAATGCTGGAAGAATTCATCTCTGGATATGGCGCTGAGCATGTGTACTCAACTTCTTTGGTCGACTATAGCGAGGTCTGTTCTGAGTAGAACCTCTCTTGTTAAATCACTGTATGGTCTTGGCCACCGCGCTGCAGCTCAGTTTCAGGGTGTTGGCAATCTTCTTATAGCCTAAACCATCTTTATGTAGAGCAACAATTGTTTTCTTCAGATCCTCAGACAATTATTTGCCATGAGATGACATGTTGAACTTCAAGTGACCAGTAGAGAGAGTGTGAGAGCGAAAACACCAAATTTAACACACCTTCTCCCTATTCACATCTGAAACCTTGTAACACTAAGGGTATGTTCACAAGGGGTAATTTCAGCACGCATTTCGACGCGTATTTGCGTTCTAATATGGGCGAGATGCGTGCTGAAATTACATTGTGTGTCTCGGGAGCTCGCTCTATGAGAACTATGGATTATGCCTTCTCTCCCCGCTTGTACAATACTGCCGGCCCCCGGCGCCGTGGGAGTACGTGCTGATCAGCGCGAGCTCCCAAGACATACGATGTACTGCAGCGCGTACTGTACGCGTCGCAGTACATCATGTGAACATACCCTAACAAGTCACAAGACAATGTGGAGGGTAAATACCAAATTAGGTGCATAATGTCCATTTTTACTTAGGGGTGTACTCACTTTGTTGCCAGCGATTTAGACATTGATGGCTGTGTGTTGAGTTATTTTGAGGACACACCAAATTTACACTGTTATACAAGCTGTGCACTGACTACTTTACATTGTATCAATGTGTCATATCTTCAGTGTTGTCCCATGAAAAGGTATAGTACAATACTAACAAACATGTGAGGGGTGTACTTGCTTTTGTCAGATACTATATATCAAAACCCGCTAGTAGGTTATAAGTAAGTGGCAGATGAACAGAAGTACCACATCACTGCTCATTCACACAATGAGTATACAACCATAGAGACACACAGATCTGAATAGAAGGTGCATGCAAGAAAAAAATGAAAACTTCAAAAACTAAAACAAAAGGTGTACATAACCATTCATTGTTCCAGTGAGCAGCCATACCTTCCCAGGATACAGACAATAGGATACTTTATTGCTCTCCTCACACATAGCACATATTTATGTTGGTATTTCTCCACCCGATTCAGAAAATAAAATTTGTAATTATTCTTCTTACTTGTAGCAACTAAGTTGTAAAAGTACAATCAGAAGAAAACATAAAAACTGAGCAAACTCAGCAATGACTCCGGGTTATAATGTTATGGTTTGGTGGACTGCAGTTAGCAATAACACCTGGGAGAAGAGATATATAAGGACACATACTGGCCGAAATATCAACTCCATTTTAGGCCTTCGGGAACGCCACCTTTTATGGCACCCTAGGATAAAAGATGCACGGAGGAACGGTCATACGAAAATCCAGATGGATCTGTAACCTAGAAACAAATTTTTTCTCTAATATGACTGCTTATTTATACTTGGGGTCTATAATTAGGATTCAAATCATAATAAATCTCTTTGTATCTACAGTGTACAGTTTGCAGCAGAGCATAGTTGGGTATTTGGCACCATTCATTATAAAATTATGATGTTTTATCCGTAGTTTTCTAATCACAGGGCTGCATGCAAGCCTTCTCAGTTATCTTTAAAGAGTATTCCCATTTGGCCTTGTTTCCCTTCCAGCCTGAATCAGTGCCAACTGCAGGGAAGGAGTGATGGCCGCAAGTGTCACTCTTCCTGGTCATCTATATGGGAGTTTCAAGCACAACTGGACAAATGGAATACCCTTGTACAGGGCTAGGAAAAAGTATTTGGTGCCCTTGGCAAATGAGGCATATTGCGTCCCATCTTATGGATAATTCAGTCAGCTTCATCCCTTTCCTGTCTGGCATGAACAGTTATTTACCTCTGCCTACTCATCGTCCCTGCCCTGCCCATTTGATCCACTATTTGACTATGGAAAGAAACAGTCAAGCTGGACAAGTCTGTGTGCATTCACAGCCATCCAGACTATGGGGAGTGCTGTCTCTGTAAATCAATGAATGGGGTCCCAGAATCCCCATTCAATTGGTAGGAGAGTGTTCTACAGGTCACACTTAAAGGGGTTGTCTCATTACAGCATTTGGCAGCCTTTTGTGCTGGTTGCCAAGAACAGCTTGTGAAATGGAGACACGTACCCAAAATGTGCACATGAGGATTCAGTCTGTGTGAGGTGGGGGAAGGGAGAGATTCTCAGCTGTCATTGGAATCATTGGAAGTAAAAAACTAAGCATAACTCAATTGTATATATCTAAATTTCTCGCTCTCTCTACATACTTTGTAACTAGAATGGGCATTTGACATTCAGGACTCTGGGAAAGATTGGTGATTGTTTTTTTCCTCTCTCTCTCTCTCTAACAAAGAGATATATCCTGCAGATAATTACAACCTCTTACCACTAAAGATCTGCAGAACAAAACAATAAGCTTTATCAGATTGTTTATACTTGGAACTGCACATCTGTGTCGCAAAATTGTTTTATGTGGGACTGCACAGTACAGCTGTGTTCTCTCTCTGTAATGTAATTTTCATGGGACTCCACATCTTACATGGGACTGCTGTGTACAGCTGTGTTGTCTGTTTCTGATTTATGCATAAAAGTGATTTACGTGGGACTGCACATCTGTATCGCAAATTTTTTTATGTGGGACTGCACAGTACAGTTGTATTCTCTCTGTATGTAATTTACATGGGGCTGCACATCTTACATGGGACTGCTGTTTTTTCTATTTTCATTTTACATGGGACTGCCAATGTAAGACTGCACATCTAAGGGGTTGCATGTTTTCCTTTCCGTTTACATGGGACTTGCCGATGTAGACTCACATCTTCATGGACGCAGTGTTTTCGCTTTCCATTTTACGTGGGACTGCCTATGTAAGACTGCACATCTTGCATGGGACTGCAGTGTTTTCTCTTTCCATTTTACGTGGGACTGCCTATGCAAGACTCCACATCTTACATGGGACTGCAGTGTTTTCTCTTTTCATTTTACGTGGGACTGCGTATGACATTTATGTGGGTTCGCAGTTGTAAATACACATTTTACATGGGACTGCAGAAATTTCTCTTTCCGTTTTCCATGGGACTGCACATGATCTCTCCCTCATCCCCATGCGCGTTCCCTTCGGCGACCTTTTCACTACATCAACTTAGCCTCCGCGTTCTCCTCTGCAACTTGGGCAGGACAGAACTCTGCCGACAGTCAATAATACATTAGCTGGGTGTAACCCGACCTGGACTCCAACACCATTGCTAAGCACAAATAAAGCAGCCCATTTTCTTAAACCACAGCACTTTGCTAATGGTGACCAAGGACGTACATGCTTACATTTTTGGTCCCTCATTTTAAACTATGATCTTCGTAGTGAGACAACCCCTTTAACACACATTTGTAGCATAACCAGTTGCAATGTAAAGTTGTCCAGCAGAGAAAAAATTATAAAAAAATAAATAGTAAGCTTCTGGTGCCCTGATAAAAAAAACAAAAAAACAACAAATAAAAGTCTATGCACACCTTCCTCTGGTCTGATGTTTATGTTCTTCTTCTTCCAAACGTGGATATCACAGCTACAATTGCTGACTGGTTGCAGTGGTCATGTGCCCCTACATACATCACCATTCTGAGCTGCTCACTACCAAACGGTGATATGAGGGAAAAGGTACATGACCACTGAAGCCAATCAGCGGCTGCAGTGGTGGCTTCTCTGTTTGGATGACTAAGGGCAACATGTATGAATGGGGCTGTGCCAGAAGTCTGGTGTCTTTTCAGCCCGAGATCTTTGCTATAATTTTAAAACCTCCCGTACGCCAGTATCAGGCGTATTACAGAGCGCTTGCGGCACTTTGTAATGCGCCTGATTTCGGGGGGTATGCTGGAGGTGGGGCGCACTAGAAGCGTACGAAGCTATAAATTCATAACTTCTGTACGGTAAATCCAGGCACATTACTGCTAGAACAGGTAAACCACTTTAAAAGTGGTTTACCTGAGCCAGAAGTGTTTCTGTGCTAGAATGCGCCTGATTTATGACTCGCAGTAGAACACGTTAATAAATCAGGCACAGTCTACACTATTATAATGCGCTTCAAAATTGGCGTCTAAGCACCATAAATCATACATGTTGCCCTAAGAGTGTAAACAGAAGATATGAGAGACCCAGCGCTGCCGTGAAGGAAGGTGAGCATATTTTTTTGGCGCAACAGAAGCTTACTATCTATTTTTTTACAGCCCTTGGTGCTAGGGTGGGGAAAAAGAAAAAAGTTTTACTTACTTTCTATTCCCCCACACTACCGCTTTACTTCAGGTTTTTTTATCCAATACACAGGCAGAGCTAATGCTTTATTTACTCACTACGGAGCACAAACTTCTCTTCTGTTTTGGGAGCAGAAGCCTGAAGAGAAGAGGAGCATGTCCCATGGGGCTCCAGAGCGGTAGTGTCTGGGAAACAGAAGACAGCTTGGCAGAGCGACCTCAGGCACTCACATGTTTCTGCCACTAGTTGAAGAAAAGCAGGATACCTGCAAGCAACACGCCAAAAAGGCTACCTGGCCTTGGTGGGGTATGAGCCAGTCATGTATGTTGTCAGCTAAAGTAAGCGGTTGGCACCCTTGTATATTAGTGTGGTTGTTTTAGCCCTTCCCGAGGTGGCTCTTATCGGGAGTAGGCAATGTGTTGGGTGGGTGCTTTCTCCCGTGTTCCAGGACAGGTTTTTGGTAGGTCCCTGGAGGCTTATAAAAAGCCTGGTGCTGCAGGTGATCTGGGGGTGTGATTTGCTACCTGACAGTGAAGCAGCTGAGGATCTGAGGAGATAGCTCTGGCCCCATAGGCTTTGGAGAAGCCGAAACCCAGGGGGAGACTGGGTAAAATGGGAGTTTGTTAGGTCCAGACCACCGATAGACAGGGTCTGTTATTGTGTTTAGTTAGTGGTTAGACGGCTGAGGTTTTTGTTTGTGCTTGTTTGTTGTATTTTCCTGTGCCTCAATAAAGTTGACAGCAGGTTAAAGAGAATCCCGGTGTCGTACAGTTGGTGTGCCAATACTGTTTACGAAAGATGGCGATCCAGTGAGCTGAGTAACCGCTGAGATGGTCAAGGATGGCGGCTGGATCAGAGTGAGTCTCACAGTAGTTAACTTTTTGTTTAACACCCCAGAACCTTTTAAGTTGAACTTTTCTCCACTGGACAAACTCTTTTCCAACCCTCCACACAAGAGAGTGGTGCCTAGAAGAACCAATAAAGCTAGTGCAGCATTTAGGGAACCCTATACATCACATGTCCTCTGTGTCTACAGTTCATACAAATGAATGTCTAATTGCCTCTTTCTTTTCTCTGTGTCGGTAGAAGAGCTAGTTACGGAGCAGACTTACAAAATAACACAACGTTCAGTCCGGGTTCTTTGTTGTCTAAACTGGGGGGGGGCCCCTGACCTTCAAAAGATAACTGCTAAAAATTAAACCCATTTCCTCATTTGGGCCAATATAATACATGAAAAGGAAGAAAATCTTTTTTCCCAAAGTTTTTTTCCTTTAAAATGAATACAAACTGAGAAAATACATTTAATAACTTTTGGCACATTTAGAGAGTTAAAAAAAAAAAAAAACTAAAAATTTACCTTTTTAATGCAATGAAATAAAAGAAACATGCTATAGAAATCCTCTAGGGGCAAGCAATAAAAGAGTATCATGACTGTATTATGAAATGGTGTTTAATGATTCCTGCCAGCTAGCCTGAACCCTGCTCTTGGCTGATGAGGGGCAACCATCCCCAAACAGCTGTCTGCATTTAGGAGACTCTGTTTTATAAAAACTGTTACTTGCTTGACTTAAAATCCCCAGTCGTGTAATGACTATGCCTGTTCAGGCCGCAGTTTTAGCCCCTCAAAACCGGGAAATCCCAAAAAAGAGACATTTTTTGGGCCATGATTTGGTTTCCGACGGCGTGTTTTTTCCCTGGTGCGGGGCCCCTTGAAAAACTGTCGATCCTGTGCCGGGTTTGGTTGGTAAATTTGACAGGTTTCCCCCACACCCATACTTCTGCTACCCCTATTTGCAAGGCTGCAGATAGTTTTAGTTGAATGGTGTTTGAACTTTTTGCCTTCACCACCTATTTTTTCTTCCCGCACCTTTGAGGTCTGTGGGTTTGGGGGGTTTGTCAGAGGCGGTCCAATCAAAAGCCTGGACTGGGAATTTTGGCATCCCTTGGGAAAGACCCTTTGCCCTCAGCCCCCCTTAAGCAGATCACTTTGTCTCTGATCTCCGTGTCTCTTTTTGGCTTGAGCTGGCATTTCACATCCTCGGTGTTGCCTGGTTTTCTGACCTCTTGGCCTGTCCTTTTTACCTTTTTCCCCAATTTTTTCCTTTCTTTCCCGGGACTGCGTTGGGCCCTCTCTGGTTTTGACCTGTTTTTTGCCTGCCTACTCTTTATTGTGTTTGTCTATCTCGTCTCGATCTGTGTGCCACTTGACCAGTGTAGGGGACGTCGCCCAGTTGTTGCCTACCGCTTAGGGTTGTGTCGGCAAGTAGGCAGGGTCAGCTTTGGGGTGTCTAACAATAGGGCTCACTGTCTATCTCTTCCTGTCACCCTATCTGGATCCCAGGGACTAAAATCTTTTTTCAAGGCTCTTTAAAAGGGGGGGATATGGGGTGTAAAGGAACCCCCGCCCTTTTTTAAAAGGCACAAACCCTAGAACATTTCAAAGGGTTTTTTCATAGCTTTAAAAAAAACAAACTCGGGTTACAGAATCTACAGGGAAAATGACCGTTCGGATGGGAGTGTAGTCCCTTAAAAAATAAAAGGACCCCAAACCCAAGAATAATTTTTTGTTAAAAAGCAATAAATTTCAGCCTCATTCTTTATTGATATTTTTTTGGGTTTTTGGGTTCTCGGGATAAAGTATGGAATTTTGGGTTTGAAGTAAATTGACGATGATGGCTCGTAGCCAAGGATAACTGGCAAATATGGGGAAAAACACTGGAAAAAAATTTATTTTTTTTAAGCCCAAGGATAAGGACAAAACCCTAAAATTGCTTTTTTTTTAAAAATGCAGTCTCCCTTTCTTACTCATATGTGAAAAAGAATATAAAAAAAAAAGGTCTTTTTAGGGGCCCAAAACTTTGGGCAGAAATATTTAAAAGCATCCGGGTTTCCAATCCAACGTTTTCCTTACGGGGGTAATAAAACATAAAAAAACTTTAAATTAATTTTTTTTAAATTTTGGGAAGAAAACATTTATTGGGAAGTGGGTCAAATAGCACTGTTACCAAAAAAAATTTTTGTTAAAGCACAAAAAACAGTTGTATATGCGGTATAAAAGGAATGAGAGTACAGAACACAAGGTAAAATACTATGGCTTATCAATATAAGATTTTTTTTAAAGATTTTCACAATCCTTCAATACATTCTAACCATTATACAAACAAAAACCTGTAGTTTCATGAGTTTATTTAAAAAAAAAACCCAAATTAAAATAAAAGGGTTACCCAAACGGGCCCAGTTTTTCCGGAATAACTTCGTTCCGACTTACAACTGTCCCCTAGTTACACACTGAGTCATGCCTCATTAGTGTTTGAGCGATTGTGTCAACTTTTGTTTTTGATTCGAAAATTGATATCGGCAATTATAAAGGGCGATATCCGTAGTCGATAACAAAATTTATCGCAAAATCCCAATTAAAAGTCTATGGGAGAGGAAAAAACCCTTCATTTTTTAACCCCCCAAAACAGGGCTGGAGAAGCGGGGAATTAACTTTCTAAAAACGGGTAAACGGGATACATGCTACTTTTTTAGGCAAAAAACATTTAAGGTTAAAAAAAGCCACAAAAAAAAAGTCCACCACCATTTCACTCCCCCTTTGTCTTGCCCCACACCCTTTGCCCCTTTTAAACCTGCATGACCCACAGTTAAAAATGTGCCGGAAGGCAGAAATGTTTTAAAACCCCCCATTTTATTTAAAACTGGATATTGATTTTTCCCTGCCCTGGCCCGCAGCATGACCCCAAAACCCAATGACCCACAGTTTTAAAAATGCGGGAAAAAAAGGGAAGTCTTTCAACCACCATTTTGGGTTTAACGGGGACATTGACTTTTAACCGTCCTGGCCGCAGCAGGACCCAAAACTGCATGACCCAAGATTTAAAAAGTGCGGGAAAAAAGGAAGTCTTTCAACCCCATTTTAGTTTCCTGGACATGGGACTATCCCTCCTGGGCCACAGCAGGGCCCCCCCCAAACCTCCCTTTGCCCCCAGATTTTGGGTTAAAATGGACTTTGGGACTATACTGTTTGGACCGCATTTATAACCAAAAACCTGTCGGGACCCCAGTTTAAAAAAGTCCCCGGAAAAAAGGGGGGGTCTTTAAAACCAAAAATTTTATTGAAGGGGACATTGACTATACCTGTCCTTTTACTTGTACTGACACAAACCCCCTTCGTTTCCCTTCCTCGCCCAAGTGGGGGAAGGGCCGCTCGCAAGAAAAAATTCTGCTGAAAAGGCCACGTTGGACCCGCAATGTCGTCTTTTCATCAATAAAACCCCAGGTGATTTGGTTGCCCTGACCTTTCTCCCATCTGGACCCTGGGGGGCTACAAGAAACGGGCCCTGAAAGGGCGTTCCCGGAACCGCTCGGGATTTTTGCCGATTAAACCGGTTCTTCTCCTCCCCTGTTTGGGACAAAACGATTGGCGTCAGAGCAGACAAAATAAACCTCTTTTGGGCCCCTTGTTCTTTTGAAATGCCTTTTTTGACCCCAAAACCCCATTTGGGCATCAAAAAAAGGGCTTAGGAAAAAAGGGTTAAACCCAGTGGTGGGTACAGGGGGTTGACATTTTTTGGGTGCCTTTCTTCATGTTTTGGCGGATTGGGGCGAAAGCTGATGGGCGAAAATTTGTGGCTGTGAAAGGGGGTCGGGGGGGAGGTAAGGGCTGCCCGGATGCAGGGGTTTCAAAATTTAAAAACCCGAAGAACAGATTGGGGGATGTGTTTGGGTTTCTGGATTTAAAAGGGCCCCGGGCCCAGCGATGACAGGGGGAAAACCCGACGGTCTGCAAAACCCACGATCCGCTGGCTTGCGGGGTTGTGCCAGCACTGGAAGGAGCACATTCTCTCGTACCTCTACCCCCAAAGCCTTTCACCCCTCTTTGCTCGCTTACCCCCTGCATTTTGCTCCCTGTTCAGAAAAAATATTTAAAATTTAAAAAAAGTTTTAGGAAAAGTTTTTGCAGGGCTCTTATTGAAAAAGGGGAAATCACAGCTATTCTTAAATCCCCCTAATTTCCAAAAGCCAACTTGGTTAGAAACCCGGGAAATTTTTTTCTATCGAAAAACCTGTGAAAATGCGGTCTGGGGGGAAGAAAACGTTTAAAACAAAATTCAACAGTGTTTTTCCCTTCAGTCCCAGGGATTTAAACTGGGCCCGTGGGGACTAGGAAATGATAGTTTTTTTAAAAAACTATCAAAAAGTGCACTATCTGTGCCAATGAGAATTCACCGAGCGCAAAAACTATTCAAAAGTTTCAGGTAATAGGGAAAAAAGGAAAAAATAAAAAAAGTTACTAGGAAAAATGTTTCTAACAAAAATTGGGGGACAACGTGGCTATTTGGAAAAAAAAAAAGGGGGCGCACCAAACTGCAATACAGGGTATTTAAAAGTTTATAAAGAAAGAAAAGGTTTGGGTTTTTAAACAATTAAAATTTCACCAAAAAGTTAAAGAAAATTTCTGTATCCAAATTTAAGTACAAGGGGGCTCTGTGGAAAAAAACTGGGGGCACCAAAAATGCAAAACAGCTAAATTTTTAAAAATTCCAAAACAAAAGTCTGGGCTTTTAAAATTTACACCCCCCTTTTCCCCCAAAAACTGTCTGTGGTCAAACCCCCCCTCCCCCCGCGCGTGGCTTTGGCGCCCTAGAAGCTTTTTTAAAAGTCCCGTTTTTCTAACTTTAAAAAAAGGGAAAATGAAAAATTTCTAAAACTACCTATATTCTAATGTTACAGCTAAATGATGTTGTCTTTTTTGAAATTTAAAAAGAAGAAATGGGGTCTCTGAGCTGAGCTTTTATTGAGAGACACGCAGCAACGTCCTGCTCTAAATTAGAGACACTGATGATTTGATGCTGAAAAAGGAAATGCTGTTTATGAAAAACGGGGGTCATGTGTTTTTTCCCAGCCAATGACAACCTACACATCCCCAAAGCGTCGCACCCCCCCAGCTCCCCCCGCTCTATGTCTAAGCTGATTTGCTGGCCGCCAAAATACGGGAAAGCCCCAAAAAATGGCGCGATAGAAATAGATTATCTAGTTTTTCACCAAAAATACGCGTGACGGAAATTTCCCGACCCCCAAAAAATGTGCCGATTTAACTTTGTCGATTATAATCGTCCCCCCTACTTAACGTCAAAAGTCAGGTCCCAGGACTACTGTAGTACAGACTTAGGGCCCGTTTCCCACTGCAAGGGACAAATACCGGGGTTTATCCCCCGGGTTATTTGTCCAGTTTGTGTGCCCCCCCCGGGCCGGGGGGGGGACGGCTTTTCTCCGTGAGGGGTGGAAAAAAGCACTCCTCCTTAACTTTCACTTGCAATATCCCCTCCAAAAACCGGATGGGGAATGTGCATCTGAACGTTTTTCTTGGGCGGCCCGCGGGGGAAAAATGCTGGGTGGAAAAACCCCGGAGGGGGGGATGCTGCACAGATTTTCCATAGGAGCCCTGGTGCTGTTTCGGAGGGTTTTTTTTCGGGACGTCTGCAAAACCCCAAACCCGCTAAAAAAAACCCGGCCCAAAAAAACCCGTGCCGTGGGGACATGCCCTTAGGGTGACATGTATGAATGATGGCGCTGACAGGCCAGTTCTAAATCACTTTAAGCCAGTGTAGAATGCGGCAGAATGTATAAAGCTGTTCTTTGCAGGTCACACATCAGGGCAGGTAGAGCCAATACCACAAGTTGGGTAGGGACCCCCCTTTTTCCCCGGGGTTGGTGTTCTTCTGCAGGGGCACACATACAGGGCGTGTAGAGCCAAACCACAATCGGGTAGGGACCACCCCTTTTCCCTGGTCTGGCTGTTCTTCTGCGGTTTACAACAGGGCAGTGTAGAGCCAATCCACAATCTGCTAGCCCACCTTTACCCTGGTTTGGCTGTTCTTTTTGCAGGTCATACAAAGGGCAGTGTAGAGCCAATACCACAAGTTGGCTCAGGGACCACCTTTACCCTGGGCGGCTGTTTTCTGCAGGTCATACATACAGGGCATGTAGAGCCAATACCACATTCTGGGTCAGGCACCACCTTTACCTGGGCTGGCTGTTCTTTGCAGGTCATACATACAGGGCAGTGTAGAGCCAATACCCCAAAATCTGGCTCAGGGACCACCTTTCCCGGTCTTGCTGTTTTTTCTCAGGTATACATACAGGGCGTGTAAGCCCTACCCCAAGTCTGGCTCAGGCACCACCTTTACCCTGGTCTGGCTTTTTTTCTGCAGGTCATACATACAGGGCAGTGTAGAGCCAATACCACAAGTCTGGCTCAGGCACCACCTTTACCCTGGTCTGGTGTTCTTTGAGGTATACTCAGGGCGTGTAGAAAAAAAACCCTAATTGGTCAGGCACCCCCTTTACCCCGGTCTGTTTTTTTAGGTCATACATACAGGAAAGTGTAAACCCAAAGCCCCAAGTCTGGCTCAGGCAAACACCTTTACCCTGGTCTGGCTGTTTCTGAGGGCCACATACAGGGGGAGTGTAGAGCCAATACCACAAGTCTGGCTCAGGACCACCTTTCCCGGTCTGGCTGTTCTTCTGCAGGTCATACAACAGGGCAGTGTAACAAATACCCCCAAGCGGCTAGGACCACCTTTCCCTGGGTTTTTTTTTGCAGCTAACTACAGGGCGTGTAGAGCCAATACCACAAGCTGGGTCAGGCACCACCTTTACCTGGTTGGTGTTTTTGCAGGTCATACATACAGGGCAGTGTAGAGCCCCTGCACAAGTCGGCCAGCACCACCTTACCCCTGATCTGGCTGTTCTTCTAGGTCATAAATAAAGGGGAGTTAGAGCAATACCACAAGTCTGGCTGGGACCACCTTTACCCTGGTTGGCTGTTCTTCTGCAGGTCAACATACAGGGAATTAGAGAAAAACCCCAAGCCGGCTGGGACCACCTTTACCCTGGTCTGTTCTTCGCAGGTCTACATACAGGGGGGTGTAGGCCAATACCACAAGCGGCTCAGCACACCTTTTTACCCGGTCTGGTGTTCTTCTGCAGGTCATCATAAAAGGGATGTAGGCCAATACAAGAAAGTTGCTCAGGCACACCTTTACCCTGGTCTGGCTGTTTTTGCAGGTCATACTACGGCAGTGTAGAGAAAATCCACAAGCCTGGCTCAGGGAACCCCCCTTTACCCCGGCTGTTTTCGCAGGGGGCTACATACAGGGCAGTTTTTGAGCCAATACCACAAGTTTGGCTCAGGCACCACCCTTTTCCCTTTTTTGGGGTGTTCTTCTGAGGTCATACATAAAGGGGGGTGTAGAGTCAATACCACAAGTCTGGCTCAGGGGACCCCCCCCTTTCCCCGGTTGGCTGTTCTACTGCAGGTCATACATACAGGGCATTTTAAGGGCAATACCCCAAGTCTGCTCAGGCACCACCTTTACCTGGTCTGGCTGTTCTTCTGCAGGGCAAAAAGGGCAGTGTAGAGCCAATACCAAAGTCGGGTCAGCACCCCTTTCCGGTCTGGGGTGTTCTTCTGCAGGTCATACTACAGGGCAGTGTAGAGCCCAAAATTACAAGTCTGGGTCAGCACCACCTTTACCTTGGTCTGGCTGTTTTCTGAGGTCATACAAAAACAGGCAGTGTAGAGTCAATACCCCAAATCTGGTCAGGCACCCCCTTTACCCCTGGTCTGGCGTTCTACTGAGGTCATACATCAGGGGAGTGTAAGTCAATACCACAAGTTGGCTGGGACCCTTTTTCCTGGTCTGGGTTTTCTGCATTCATACATAAAAGGGCCAGTGTAGAGCCAATACCACAAGCTGGCTCAGGACCCCTTTTTCCCTGGTCGTTCTTCTGCAGGGGCATACATACAGGGCAGTGAGAGTCAAAAACCCCAAGTCTGGGTCAGGCACACCCCTTTTCCCCATAGGCCAAATCTCCCGCTTCTGGCGGGACTCTCCCCCAAATGGGGGTCAGTCCCCCCCCCCCGGCGAGTCAGAAAATCTCCCCCCGGGCGGGGCGCACGGGGAAAGGTTTCCTGCTCATGAGTGTGGCCCTATGATCTGTTTTGCCGGCGGAGGAAACAGGGCCCCGACAGCACGATCATGAAAGAAAAAACGTGGAAAACACATTACAGCCCGCCGGTCGCCCTTATCTCATAGCACTTTTTCGCCCGGGGAGGACCCCAGCTAACACGGGAAGAAGCAGTCCCGGCCGATGGGAGATGCTATTGATAATGTTTGTCTGGCAG
Source organism: Phyllomedusa bahiana (assembly GCA_025379985.1). Classification (NCBI taxonomy): domain Eukaryota; kingdom Metazoa; phylum Chordata; class Amphibia; order Anura; family Hylidae; genus Phyllomedusa; species Phyllomedusa bahiana. The sequence goes on from JAODAL010008035.1 coordinate 87,694, forward strand.
AAGTTGTGAGCTGGCCCATCCCAGCGTTTGGTGTGCTGCCTAAAGTGCAGCTGCGCCCAAACAAACTCTGGCCGTCATTGTGTCTCTCTGGCCGCTGCACTCCCCCTTAAATTCCCCTCCCTTCCCCCTCCTCTCACCCCTCCTCACTGAGCAGCGATGACAGGTTTGAGAGCGTCTCTCCCTGTCTGTTTTTCCTGTCGTGCTGGAAGCGGAGTGCCCACTCCAAAGGGAATTGGCTAACAATGGGGGCACTACCGGGCTAAAAATGGGGCACTTACCTGGCTAACAAGGGGGGGGCATTTCCCCGGAAACAAGGGGGGCACTACCGGGGGCCAACAATGGGGCCCCTACCGGGGAAAACAATGGAGGCACAAACCTGGCAACAGAGGGGGCACAAAATTTGGGGAACAGGGGGGGGCACTACCTGGCAACAAGGGGGGGGCACTACCTGGCAAAAAATGGGGGAAACTACCTGGCTAAAAAATGGGGGCACTACCTGGCTAAAATTTGGGGGCACTACCTGGCAAACATTGGGGGCCCACTTTTCTGGCAAACAATGGGGGGCACTATCTGGCAAAAAAGGGGGCACCTACCTGGCAACAAAGGGGGCACCCCCTGGTTTAACAAAAGGGGGGACCAACTAGCTGGCAAAACAAAAGGGGGGCATCTATTTTGGCTACAAATTTGGTTTCTCCCCCGGGGCTAAGAAAGGGCATTATTTGGCTACGGGGGGGGAAATCTACCTCCCCTGTAAGGGGCCACTCCCGGGTTATGGGGGCTACAAACCTGGCTAAAAGGGGGCATCTACCGGGCCCTTTTTTCCCAAAACCCCTTTTTATGCATTTAGGTGGGGGGGTTTGTGGCTTTTAAGGGGGGCGTGGAAATACCAACAAGAATGGGGGTCCCCAGTGCCGCCCACTAGTGTTCTGCTTTTTTAAAATTTTCAAAATTTTTGGCCAAACTATGTTTTACCCGGGGGGCTGGCTTTTCTTCTGCGGTTTCATACAAAAAGGGCGTGTAGGGCCAATACCACAAGTCTGGCTCAGGAAAACCACCTTACCCGGGTCTGGCTGTTTTTTCTGCAGGTCATACATACAGGGCAGTGAAGACCCAAATTTACCAAAGTCTGGTTTAAGGAAACCACCTTTACCCTGGTCGGGCTGTTCTTCTGAAAGGCCCAATACATAGGGGGCCAGTGTAAAAGGCCAAACCACAAGCCCTGGCTCGGGGGCCCCCCTTTTAAACCCGGGGTCGGGCTGTTTCCTTCTGCAGGTCATACTTTCAGGGAATTGTAAACCCAAATACCAAAAGGTCTGGCTAAGGCACCAATTTAAAACCCGGGGCTGCGTTCTTTAAAGGTCTTTCCATACGGGGCAGTGAAAGGGGGCCCAATACCAAAAGGGTCTGGTCAGGAACCACCCTTTCCCCTGGTCTGGCTGTTCTTTGCAGGTCAAACATAAAAGGGCAGTGGAGCCCAAATACCAAAAAGTCTGGCTCAGGCACCCCCCTTTTTCCCTGGTCTGTCTCTTTTTTCGGGCAGGCCCATACATCCCAGGGCATTTGTAGACCCAAAATACCACAAGTCTGGCTCAGGCCCCACCTTTACCCGGCCCTGGCTGTTTTTCGGGCGGGTTCATAAAAAAAACCAGGGCAGTGAAAACCCCCAATTTCCCAAAGTCTGGCCAGGGCACCCCCTTTTTAAAAACCCGGTCTGGTTGTTCTTCTGCAGGTCATACATAAAAGGGCGTGTGAACCCAATACCAAAAGCTCTCAGGCCCCCAAACCTTTTTCCCCCTGGTCTGTCTGTTCTTCTGCAGGTCTAAAATTACGGGGCATTTGAAAAACCCCCAAAAAACCACAAGTCTGGCTCAAAACCCCTTTCCCCTGGTCGGGCTTTTTCTTCTGCCGGGTCTTTTACATACAGGGCATTGTAAAACCCCAATCCCCACAATCTGGCTCAGGCCCCCCACCTTTCCCCTGGTCGGCTTTTCTTAGCAGGTCATACTTTCGGGGCCCAGTGTAGAGCCAATCCCAAAAAGGGGTCTGGGCTCGGGCACCCCCTTTTAAAACCGGGGGTTTTGGGGCTGTTTTTTCCCTGCGGGGTCATACATACAGGGCATTGTTGAGCCAATACCACAATTTCTGGCTCAGGCACCACCTTTCCCCCTGGTCGTCTGTTTTTCTGCGGGGCCCCCACCACCCCCCCCCCCCCCCCCCCATACTTACAGGGAATGTAGACCCCAATCCCAAAAGGGCCCTGGCTCAGGCTCACCTTTACCCTGGTCGGCGGGTTCTTCTGCAGGCATACAACAGGGCGTTTTAGAGCCAAAAACCACAAGCTGGCCGGGGCCCCCACCTCAAACCCGGGGCTGGCTGTTCTTCTGCAGGTCTACATACGGGGCGTGTAGAGCCAAAAACCCAAAAGTCTGGCTCAGGCCCCAACCTTTACCTGGTCTGGCTGTTCTTCTGCAGTCTTTACATACAGGGCATGTAGACCAAATACCAAAATTTCTGGTCAGGCATCACCTTTAAAACCCTTTTCCCCGGGTTGTTCTTCTGAAAGGCATACATACGGGCAGTGTAGGGGAAATTACCACAAGTCTGGCTCAGGAAACCACCTCACCCGGGTTTCTGGCTGTTCTTCTGAGGTCATACATCCCGGGGGGGGAAAAGTGAGAAAAATCCCCACAAGTCTGGCTCAAGGCACCCCCCCTTACCCGGTCGGGCTGTTTTTCTGCAGGCCCAAAACCTACGGGGCATTTGGACCCAAAATACCCCAAGCCCTGGCTCGGGCCCCACCTTTCCCCGGGCTGGCGTTCTTCTGAAAGTCTTTACTACGGGGGCAGTGTAGAAGCCAAAAAACCACAAGAGGCTAGGCACCACCTCAAACCCGGGTCGGGTTTTCCCTTCTGCGGTCAAACATACAGGGCAGTGTAGAGAAATTCCCCACAAGCGGGGCTAAAAGGCCCCCCACCTCTACCCTGGCCCTGGCTGTCCTGTTTTGCGCCTTTTTTGGCGCCCAAAAAAATTTCAAAAATTTGTGTTAAATGTTATAAAATTTGGAAAATTCTTTGAAAACCTGCACTGAAATAATCTTTCAAAAAGGGAAAGGGGGGTTGCAGACACAAGCTATGTTGTCAATGTAATTTTTTTGGCATAATTAAGGGATTCCACAGCAAAACAATAAGAAGTATCGGGGAATCAGGGGGGAAAAGGGCAAAAAAGGGTTGGGGCCCAAATGGGTTTTTTAAGGGGGGAACATTTAAATCATTTAAAAATGTAACTACTGGGTCCCAAAAAAACCCCCTTTCCCTTGCCCTATAACGGAAATAGGGCTTTGCTTTCATGTGGCTGTCTGCATTTAAGTCTGAGGGACTTATAAAGCTGGACAAGGATTGTGGGACGTCTGCTCTGCCAACAAATGAAGTTCCCAGAGGAATTATCACAACATCTCCCGGGAAAAGGGTTCATTTTCCCCCAATACCTTTATTCTGGAAATTTTGCGCTTTTTATAAGGCCATCAATGAAGCCATTTTTAAGAATGAAGACTGAGCTAGAAAAAAAATCCCAACTTCTAATCAAAGCAGTTATAGCCAGGAAGAGTGTGGTAGGTAATGTCTAATATGGTGTCGTTGAAATAAGTAAGACTTTGGAGAGATGTAAAGTAGATCTCCATGAGAATGGCCAAAAACTTAACTTTTTTCTCATGGTGACTCTTTAAAGGGGTTGTCTCGCTACAAAGAATAGCTTTCAAATTGTAGGGAACACAAAATAAAGACATTTTCCAAATATAATTTCCCTTTTTTCTCTGTTTTTGTTAAAGGGGGTACAAATTTAATTTAAACACCCCCTGGGTTTTTCAGTTTTCCCCCGTAACGACCCGTGTACATCTTTTCCCCCCCGCTGTTTGTTCTATGTGATTAGCAGTTTAGTGGGAAATCTCACACAGGTCACAGCGCCCCGTGCTGTGGGCAGTAAAAAGCTTGATTTTTTCAAAGTAAACGCTCTAATTAGGGCTTTTGTTTGAGGGATCAGATAAAAAGTCCTGTTAGTAGTTTCAGAAGCTTCTGTGCTAATCTGAACTAATTAGCAACTGAAAACACAGAGTTGAATACACCATGAGCTGTATGCAAATTACAGTCAGTCTGAACCAAGAAGTGACAGAGTATTTCATTCATGCATCCTATGAAACTCTGTAGGGAGACAACTCCTTTAAGGATTGCATTCTACAGAGTGTCTTTTATGGTGTGTCACTAGGATATGTCATGACTATATTTGAGGTTAGCTGTTTATTAGGTTAGATCATCTAAAAAGACATTTTTTTTCAGTCAAATAAGTACACATAAAAACAATTAAAAGAGCCAAAAAAGCTATTTTTTTGTCTCTTTTAATTGTTTTTATGTGTACTTGTTTGACTTAAAGGGGTTTTCTCACCACAATGATTAGCTCTAAACATGTAGGCAACTGTAAATAAAGACTATTACTAAATACATTACTTTTCAGATTTTACTTTGTTTTGGAGATAAAGCATCTCCTGCTTGTGTACACAAGTTTCTCTGGGTTACCAATCACCTGTCTCTGCTCTCATTACTACAACTTCCCAGTCTGAGTATGGTGAAGTCACCCCTTTCTGAGTGTTGTCTTCAGCAAAAAAGCTTGTTTATTTGTGGAACTTGCAAACTTTAACCCTTTAGAGCTCTGTAACCTTGTGCACTACAGTTTACAAGTCTCAGACATTCATCTCTGTAACAGGTTAAGCTAGAAATAGCAAAACTAAATTGTCAGCCACTGCTCTAGATTCATCCACAACCCTAACAGGAAGTAGGAGCCTGAAGCTGGCTGTGAAGAGAAATAGCGAGATGGGAAAACCCCTTTAACAAAATGTTGTATTTTTGGATGATGTGACCATATGGTATGTGCCCTTGGTTTACGTTTCTCTTTTCTTTCTTTTTTTTGCTGTGTACAGTTGAAACCAGAAGTTTTCATACACTAAAATAAAAAGCCCCATCTGCATGTTTTTCTCACTATCTGACATAAAATCAGGATAAACCTTCCCCATTTTAGGTCAATTAGGAACCAAAATTATTTATATTTGCCAAATGCCAGAATAATGAGAGAGGGGGAATTTTTTAAGGCATTTTTATTACTTTCTGCACAGTCAAAAGTTTCCATACATTTTATTAGTATTTGGTAGAATTGCCCTTAAACTGTGTGACTTGGGTCGAACGTTTTGGATCCTTCCACAAGCTCCTCACAATAGTTGGTAGGAATGTTGGCCCATTCCTCCTGACAGAACTGGTGTAACTGAGCCATGTTTGTAGGTCGCCTTGCTCCCACCTGCCTTTTCAGCTTTTCCCATAAATTTTCAATAGGATTGAGGTCAGGGCTTTGTGATGGCCACTCCAAAACATTGACTTGGTTATCCTTAAGCTACTTTGCAACCAGTTTGGCAGTAGCTGCAGGTCATTGTCTTTTTGAAGACCCATTTCCACTCAAGCTTTAACTTCCTGGCTGATGTCTTGAGATGTTGCTTCAGTATTGCCACATAATCTTCTTTCCTCATGATGCCATCTATTTTGTGAAGTGCACCAGTCCCTCCTGCAGCAAAACAACCCCACAACATAATGCTGCCACCCCTGTTTTTCACAGTTGAGATGGTGTTTTTAAGCTTCCAAGCTGCCCCCTTTTTCCTCCAAACGTAACAATGGTCATTATGGTCAAACAGTTCAATTTTAGTTTCGTCAGACCACGGGACATGTCTCCAAAAATATAGGTCTTTGTTCCTGTGTGCAATTGCAAACATTAATCTGGCTTTTCTATGTTTCTTTTGGAGTAATGGCTTCTTCCTGACAGAGTGGCCTTTCAGCCCATGTTGATACAGTACTCGTTTCACTGTGAATAATGACACAATCTTACCAGCTTCCGCCAGCATCTTCACAGGGTCTTTTGCTTTTGTTCTTGGATTGATATGCACATGTCGGATCAAAGTACGTTCATCTCTGAGACACAGAACCGTCTCCTTCCTGAGCGGTATGATGGCTGGACATTCCCATCTTGTTTGTACTTGTGTTTAATTGTTTGTACAGATGAACAAGGCACCTTCAAGTATCTGGAAATTGTACCCAAGGATGAACCAGGCTTGTGTGTGATCACAATTATCTTCCTGATGTGTTGGCTGATTTCTTTAGACTTTCCTATGATGTTACACACAGAAGCAGTGTGTTTCTGGTGTGCAATAAAATACACCCACAAGTGTGTCTCTAATTAACTCAGATGTTGCCAATAGACCTATCAGAAGCTTCTAAAGACATGACCTCATCATATGGGCTGTCCCAGATTATAGGCATAGTAATCCTAGTGTATGTAAACTTTTGACTTTGCAGAAAGTAATAAAAATGTCTTAAAAACTCTCTCTCTCATTATTCTGGCATTTGGCAAATATAAATTATTTTGGTTCCTAATTGACCTAAAACAGGGAAGGTTTATTCTGAATTCATGTCAGATAGTGAGAGAAACATGCAGATGGGGCATTTTATATAGTGTATGGTTTCGACTGTATTTTTGGGCACATTGGCAGCATCCTGCTTATTACTGTTCTATTTGTGTGGTGCCCATCCCTCTCTTTTGTTAGATTTTAGGTTAAGAGAATGACATTTGATATAAAGAACTCAGACTTAGACAATCTTCTGTTTGTTCTTGATTTTTGTACCAGGAGATGAAAGCCTTGCATTACTCACCACAGCAAATAATGAAAATCAATTTATTTGGAATTTAGAGGTCTCAATAGTAAAGAATAATGTAAAAAAGATTTCTGCTTTCACGGTCGAACGCAAAGCATATAATACCTTATTCTTAATGGGGCTTTCTGGGACCAAAAGGATAGGTCATCAGTGTGGAGCTTCCTACCCATAAGCCAAATGAACTTCCAGCTTTTTGCCATTATTCTTCATTGTTTACACAGACACACCAGCTTATTAGTATGGGTATTCACCCTTGTATTGTAGGGCAACGGTTTCAAGTAAATGGCACTGAGCTGCAATACCAGGAACAGTCACTGTTGCATGCATGGCGCTATTCTGTGAACAACAAAGGGATCACGTTGTTTGATGTCCCAAGAACCGGTCTCCAACAATCAAATGAGGATAGGCAATCGATGTCTTTAGTGAGACAACCTCTGTAAGTGTCACGATAGGACATCAGAGACAGGACGTGGATCCGCCGATGGATTGATGAGTGTGGTACAGTAGGATGAGGCAGAGGTAAAGAAGAGCAAGCAATTAGGGCAGGCGACAGACAAGGCAGTAACATAGCAGGTGGAAGCGGTACGGGAAGGCAGTCCGGAGATAACACGCAGGAGTTATTGGGTGCTTGGAGTAGCCCCAAAAAGGCTCATGGTCTGATTTAGTGGCTGGAGACAAGCTGGCTTCTTCTTTAAATCAGAAGGATCCAGCGTGAATGCCCCCTAAGAAATAGAAGGAAGGATGTGACCAGAAGCAACAGCAGGAGAGAGAGGACGCTGGCGAGGAGGCCGGCGGGACGGTGAATTGAGTCGGGACATGTTAGTGGTGGAGTGGGCAGGACCGCTTACCAGTTCTCGGACCGCAATACATCCCTGTTTGGAAGCGGTGATGCGTTCTTATCCGTGGACCAGGCGTCAGACCTGGAATGGCGCTACAGTAGGCATCTCACTGAAGTTTATTGAAAGTAGAACTTCTAATAAATAAATGTATAAAATTTATAAATAAATACATTTTTGAAACAAGATTAGAATATTTTGTTTTCTTGATGGGGCAGTTTGATACCAAGATATAGACAGTACAAACTAAATACATTAGGGTGGCCTTTAGGGACAAACCAACTTATGGTTAGATGAAAAGTCATAGGTGCTAGAGGACTTCACAATTGCAACCAAAGTAGAACTGAAAAACATCCCAAGAATATGGAAAAGGGAGGTATTCTTAACAGATAATAAGTCCTTAAAAGGCAGTAAACAGGAAAAATGAATAACCTATACTCTCCCTCTGCTTACCCTACCTGACCGGGTGGACATCGCCCCGAAAGGGGCGGCTCCTCAAGGCAGCACTGAACCTGAAGGCACAATGATAAAACTAAACGCCAATTAAAAAAAACCTCAAGGTAAAAATCAGTAAAAGGTCAAATTCCCGACGCGTTTCCCCCTTTTGATCCAGAGGGTTCATCAAGGGACAAAAAAACCTGAGTTTGGTGACTAATACTGACCCAATGGGAGGTATCCAGATAATTGGGGATAATACCCGTCACCAATAATTGGGAAATAGGGTATACCTCCCGGGATGTATGATGACTACTGTGGCACCCTAGATATACAGGAGGCAACTAAAGGCTGAACAATTCCCCACTTTAACAAGCGTTAGCCCCTCCCCAGAGATAATGTAACCTCCCAAAATTCAAACAAGATCTAACACGTTGTATTGGTCCACCATATATGGCACAACATAAATAAAATTAGATAAAATGTATAGAACTCAGATTGCTGATTGTTACCTTGGGGTGTTTTTTCATTGGCATCTTCATTTAATTTAAGGGGCGTGCCTTAGGATTCATTACTGCAATGTGCATCCGCGGTCCCCGCAGTCAGGTAGGATAAACAGAGGGAGAGGATAGGTTATTCATTTTTCCTGTTTACTAACTTTTTAAGGACTTGTTAGCTGTTAAGAATACACCCCATTTTCCATATTCTTGGGACGTTTTTCAGTTCTGCTTCGGTTGCAATTGTGGAGTCCTCTACCACCTATGACTTTTCATCTAACCGTAAGTTGGTTTGTCCCTAAAGGCCTCCCTAATGTATTTAGTTTGTACTGACTATATTTTAAGGGGTAATTTGTTTAATTTTAAAGTGCTTAATTAAAAGTTATATTTTAGTTGGGTCTTTGCCTGCAGTGATAGTTTTGTTAAGACCCAACCAATACTTTGTATTTTACCGTTTGCTTTCAGTTTGATACCAGCAGCATCAGAGAGAGTTTTATGGTATGTATATAAAATATTATAAGAATTTTTAATATCAGATTTCCAGGGATTAACTCCTTTAAAGTCTAATCAAGATGGGTAAATTAATTCAAATTGTCAATTGTATAATTAGTGTTCATATTAAGAGATATTAACCCCTTAAAGAGGTTTTGCCGCAAGAAAAATTGATGTGGGAAGCTTGCAAATTACATAATTAACATTTTCACCATTCATGGTTATTAAAAAAATCTCTACCATTTTTGTTTTACCTGCTCACTTAGTGATCCATAGAGTACAGCTCGTCTCTAGGGGATGTGACCAGTGACGAGAGCTCCTCAGTCCTGGCCGCACATGCTCAGACATCACCTTTCCTCTCAGACAGCTACTGTCAGTCTTTTCCCTGCTTAGTAATCACACACACTCACTGCTGAGGGAGTGTTCAACCCCAGGTGCTGTCATTCTACTCCCGTCCTCTGTGCTCCTTAGTAATAAGTCAAAGAGTGCAAATAAATAAAAAGAAAAAAGAAACCTCTATCAGGTAGGTGCATTGAAAAAAAAATTATGTTTGGTTCCTGCAGGGATTTCAACTCAGGAACCCTATGCTAAAAGGAATAAGTGCTAACCACTCACCTACATTGTAGCTATTCATCAGTCTTTACATAAACAGACTTTTTTTTGACTAGAGTGAGCATGCAATGGGAAAAGGCCTGGTGATGTCAGCCTGCTGAGTCACATGATATGCAGTTCAAACAAATTATATACGTCCCTTTTGATGACACTGAAGGCTGAAGCTGAACAAAACAGGCATGAAATGCCTTCGTGGCAAAACCCGTTTAATAACGTGTTAAAATTTGTCCTTCGAAAGGACCTGTCCGCTCTCTGAATGTGTGTTTTGTTTTTTTTATTAAATACTTGCATTCACCCTAAAACAGCAAAACTGTGAGATCAGTGGTGGCAATTGTGGATTGTGCCGGGACACATCCTGTCGACATCTAACTTTCTGATGTCAATTTGCTCATACATTTCCAAGGAACGACGCAACACAAATGCTTTAGACTTGTTATTTTATAGGGGAGAGATAAAAAAAGACATGTCCAAATACTTACATGTGGTGCAGGGGCCCTTCTTTAATGGGGTTATCCGGGAATATCTTTTTATTTATATAGGACTCACAACTGTATTATATTAAATTTTGTAATTCATATTTATTAAAAATTATTTACCTATCCTGCTGTGCAGAGCCAGGCATAGAGCCTTGTCCTATCCCCTGCATTGATAACATGGCCTCAGGTAACGTTTTGTCATCACTCAGTGGATGTGCTTTGAATCCAGGCTCAGCTCAGGAACACTCCATTGTCGTGGGAGTGATCTGAGCAGAGAATGAATCCACTCTCTCCAGCCTGTAGTTTACAAGTGAATCAAAGTAATTACATTACAGTAATTGCAGGGGAGGGGTAACTGTTGGTTTGAGTCCTGCTGGCAGAACTTACTATCAGTAATGGGAGCAGAGGAGAGCAGTTCAGAGCTAGGGGGCTGTGCACTGCTGTAATGAAAATGATGACTTTAGCTCTGTACAGTTCATACAGTGGTTCATGAATCCTAGCTATCATAATTATTCTAATAGCAAGTACAGAATTAGGGGCATCACACACTTATATCAGCACAATGACAAGCAGTGACAACTGTGGAGAGAAGTCCTAGATTGCAATGCAGTCTGGGAGTTGTAGGAAAGAGATGCTGGAGAACTACCGACATTCCCACAAGCAGGAAGTCTCACTGCAAAAAGTAGTGGATCTTATGATAGATGAATAAGGAGGCAATAAAAAAGAAAAACACATGAAGGTAGTGGAATAACTTTCCTTTTCGATATAAATACTGTTTATAGTGCTGTATGAAATCTTTAAACTCCCGGATAACTCCATCAAGACATAAAAAATGATAGCCATGGCTAAATGTAGCTGAACCATTGTTTCTTACACTATTGTTGGTGCACACACGTTTCCACCATTGCTTTTTAACATTGTTTGCTTATCTCAAATATAGTGTTACATGACAATGCCAATATGGGAATGCAATTTGTGTGTTTTTTTTGCTTTTTTATATTAAGTTATTTTTTTACTTAGCCTTATTATGCCAGGCGCTGCACTGCTATCACTCTCCCCACCACATACTATAAATAACGTCTGGATTGTATCCTGTATATTTATATTTTGTGGTTAGGTTTAGAGAAGTTTACAGAGGGAGCTGTGACTGATAACACGTGGCTCTTCCCATATCTTCACTGATGAAACAGGGGAATTTTCAAGGGGGAAGTGGAGGAGCATGTAGTGGGAGGGAAGGAACATTAAGATTAGTGCTGCACTTGTAGTCAAAGTCTGAGTCAGTTGAAAACGATTTTTGGCAAAAAACACCATAAAATCTACCTTAAAGGGGTTGACTCACTACAAGGATTGCTTTTTATGTTAAAGATCTTGCAAAAACAAGTCACTTTGCAATATATGTCCATTATCAGTGTTGATGGGCTGCATCAACCTCCTCAGGTCGCTATAGCTACAGATCTGTTTGATCTCTCATGATAGGCTGTCAGCACTGGTTGCTATAGCTACAGACCTGTTTGATCTCTCCTGATAGGCTGCCAGCACTGGTTGCTATAGCTACAGACCTGGCTTCTACTGCAGCCTAGTAAAAGCCAGTAAACACGCCCCTGAATTCAAAGTGAAACAAAGAAAACAGGACTGAGGTTAGATGAATTAATGTAGTGTGACAACCCCTTAAACCTAAGTAAGGGTACACCAATGTGAGTTGGACTGGGAATGACGTCAGAAGTGATATTAGAGTATGAGCGTTGGAGGTGACAAAAACCAGTAAATTAAGTGCTACAGGCCAGTTAAAAAACCCCAACACCTCAGTGTCAGGAGTAGGGTTAGGTTTAGGATTAGGTTCAGAGTGAAAAAAAACTTAACAGAGATAGATTTGAGCAATACTAACTGAGACCAAAATAAAGAAGGGTATAGAAACAAAGTGACCTGGAAAGAAGGCAGGGGAGAATGAACAAGCCGGAGAATTACTACTTGCACATATTAGCAGATTAGATTAGCACATTAGATTTTCCGAGCATGTAATGAGAAAGGCCCAGCACTGCTTTAGGGGTAGGCCAAGTTTACCCCTGTTGTTTTTATAAACAGTGCACCAAGGTTAGTGTGCTTTATGGCGGCTGCAAAGAATGAATGTGTCCAGGAAGTGATAAGGTACAGTCTCCTCCCCAGAAAATGCACAGAAGCTGCTTATTGAGAGTTATCTGCATTATCTTATATAATAGAAATGTGGCCTAATGACAGAAAAATGTCTTGTTGGGGAAGTTGCTCCGTGGTTAGGGTGCCAAGGCTTTACACGTTTAGTAGGGTATAACAGGATTTTCTTTATCCCCACAGCCATTGCATGTTTACCCCTTTCACTATCTTTTTACTGGAAGAATTACATATGTAGACATATTTTGGTAACATCATTCCACTTTTTCCTTATGTCATGAGGCATTAGTTTATGCATTATATATTAATGACATTTTATGGTATTTTATATGCAGTTTTATTAAGTTTTATATTTACACCCTGTATACTTTATATCTGGATGCTGGTGTAGATTCAGGACTGGTGTTATTATCTATCTGTGCTGTGCAGAATATATTAACATGTAAGCTACACTATAACAGGAAGCATCAGCCAATGTCAGATCTAGTGGCCATGTTAAAACTGGAAGATTTGTTTTTATACGGATAGTCATCTAAAAAAATAATGAAAACCCTAAACGCTAATGTTCAAAAGATACTGCAACAAAAAAAGGATTGACGTAATATTTTCTGATGACTCATTCCAAAAGACAAGGAAGGAGTCATCACCTCACCTCAATTTAGGGTTTGGGTTACTGTTCGAGATGATTTTTGCCAATTTAAACCAATACTCAATTAGAGTTGACCTAAACCAAAGTGTTCGGATTTGGGTCAAATTTGAAGTGCAACACTCAAAAATGATTTTACCTAGCAGTAAGTTTTTGGAGTGCTGGAAGAAACTGGAAGATCTGGAGGAAACCCACACAAACACCTCAAAGTAGATTTTGCTCTCGATCAGTTTTGATTTCAGGACACCAGCGCTGAAGGGCAACAGTGTTAACCACTGAGTGACCATGTTGCCCTTCGAATTTCTTTGTCAGTGTCCTTTACCAACCTTAAAGTGGTTTTGCCACAAAAGCATTTCATGCCTGTTTTGTCCATCTTCAGCTTTCAGTGCACTCAAAAAGGGGTGTGTATATTTTGTTTGAACTGCACATCATGTGACTCAGCAAGCTGATATCACCATGCCATTTCCCACAGTATGCTCACTCTAGTCAAACAAATGTTTATGTAGAGTGCTGTGTGCAGCTACAGTGTAGCTGAGTGGATAGAGCTTCTGCCTTTGAATAGAGGGGTTCTAGACTCAAATCCCTGCAGGAGCCAAACATGGATTTTTCTTTTTGTCTCAATGCACAGACCTGACTGAGGCTTCTTTTTATTTATTTGCACTGTTTGACTAATTACTAATAAGTACAGAGCATGGGAGTGGAATGATAGCACCTGGGGTTCAATACTCACTCAGCCATTAATGAGTGTCTGATTACTATGTAGGGAATAGACTGAGAGTAGCTGCCTGAGAGGAGAGGTGATGTCTGAACATGTGTGGCCAGGACTAAGGAGCTCCTCCCTGGTCGCATCCCCTGGAAACGAGCTGTACACTATGGATCACTAATCACTAAAATAAGAATTTTTAATAATGATAAGTGGTGAAAAATTATTATTATTTTTTAAATTTGCGAGCTTCCCATGTCAATTTTACTTTGTGGCAAAACCCATTTAATCCTGAAACTAAACGTATTTGTCCCCATACCAGTTCTGATAATGCACAGTGTGGCTATCCTTCCTGGTCTAAAGTGATGAACAACACATCTCATGGACTGCTACATGCAACTTGGCATGGTGATAAAGTAATCTTCAAACAGACAGAACTTCCTTTTCCTGGGATTGGAAACCGCGGTAAAGACTTCCTCCTGTTTTTCATTTTATTGCTCTTGTATTATGTAAGACGCCAGAGATTGTTTTCAGCACTCGGGGTTGGCACATGCTCAAAGAGAAAATTGCTATTCTTGAACTCAAACATCACAACATGCAGATATATTGCAGGGACTCAAGAAGAAAAAAATGCATCTGTTTTGCTAAGTTTTCGGTTATTTTTAATAATTTTAGGAACATTTGTAGATTTTTTTTTAACTTAATCAAAAACGCTAAACAACTTCTTTTTCGCATATAGTTACATAGTTTGTAAGGTCGAAAAAAAGACAGGCGTTCATCCAATTGAGCCCATTGTACTATAGTGTTGATCCAGAGGAAGGCAAAAACCCCCATGAGGTAGAAGCCAATTGTCCTCATTTTAAGGAAAATATTCCTTCCCGACTCCAATCTGGCAATCAGAATAAATCCCTGGATCAACCCACCCTTCTAAAAAATACTAGTCACTGTAACTTGTTACATATATTATTACATCTAGAAATACATCCAAGCCCTTTCTGAACTCTGTTAGTGAATTCACCATGACAAGTTCCTCTGGCAGAGAGTTCCACAGTCTCACCGCTCTAACAGTAAAGAATCCCTTTCTATGTTTATGTAGAAACTTTCTTTCCTCAAGACGTAGAGGATGCCCCCTTTTCTGGATACAGTCCTGGGTATAAATAGATCTTGGGAGAGATCTCTATATTGACCTTTAATATATTTAAACATATTTATTATGTCCTTGAAGCCGTCTTTTCTCTAAACTAAATACCCCTAATCTTGCTAATCTTTCTGGGTATTGTAGTCCACCCAGTCCTTTTACTATTTTCGTTGCTGCCTTTGTATCTGTTCAAGCTCTACAATGTCTTTCCTGTGCACTGGTGCCCAAAACTGTACACAATATTCCATGTGTGGTCTAACCAGTGACTTGTATAATGGGAGAATAATGTTGTTATCATGTGCATCTATGCCCCTTTTAATACACCCCATAAACCTTTGCCTTGGCAGCTGCTGCCTGACACTGGCTGCTACAATTAAGTTTACTGTCACCAGGGTTCCAAGTCCTTCTCCATGTTACTTTTACCCGTGTTTTTCCATTAAGCATGTAATTATGTAAGGATTTTTCTTTCCCCATGTGCATAACCTTGCATTTATCTGTGTTAAACCTCATCTGCCATTTCTCTGCCCAGGCCTCCAACTTATCCAGATCCCTATATTTAGTATCCAAATTTATAACAGAAGGAGAATTCTGATTATGTAATATTTTAACTACCATTTTTTCTTGTTCTTTTTTTGACAGACTGGGTCATGTAGGTCAGACAAGGACAAAAAAACTGAACTGCAAATAAACAAGGCTCAGAGTCTTGAAATGTAACTAGGATAAATAATCAACATTTTTGGGTTCAACCCAAGGACCCAGTGCAGCAAGTAATTCTTAGACTGTACCAACTTTTCATAATTGTGAGCAGTTCTTCTTCCATCTTTTAGAGGTTACAGAAATGAATCATTGAGCCCTAGGAAAGTGAGCCGACACTGACATTTAAGAAAAGTTTGGGATCAATATGTATCAAAATAATTATGTTTAATGTAAACAAATACTAAATTAATAGAATAAACAATACAATAAAAAATAAATAAAATCTATCAGCATAATAACTGAGTGTGAACTGTTATCAGTGACATTTAAGCATAGAGAGGCCTATTGCAAGGAATTCTTGAATGAACAATTCCTACTAATTTTTGGATACTATCCCTGAGAAATAGATGCAAACCCGCAAATCCTAATTATTTTCTTAAAAAAGGGTTTTGAACTTGAGATAATCCCTACTTTTAAGAAGGGTCCCGTGAAAATAAGCAGATTGCCATGTGTGCCCCTGCTGAGACCCCCAGTGAGCAGCTGTTATCTTTGGGGAACATGGCAGTAAGTGTTAAATTTCTCTACAGCGCCACCACAGGGGAAAATAAGTATTACACATTGCCCATTCAAACCTGCGGAATGTCTGTGTAATGAAGGGTAGGACAGATCTCCCAAAGTGAGAGGTGACCTTTGTAATGTTTCCCGCTCTGAGCAAAAGTGGAAGATCCACCTCTATTAACTCAGAATTCAAAAATAGGGCACATAAAAATAAGATTACTAAATTGACAACCATTTTAAAGGGGTATTCCCATCTAAAATCGTATTATGCATTACTAGGTATCCGCGCCAAACCATAGAATGAACAGACATATGTTCTTCTGGCAGCCGTTCTTCTGCTGTGCAGGAGCTTGATCTGAATGTCGCTGTGTTGTAGTTACCTATAGAAAAAAAGAAACTTATCCCTAATACAAGTTTTTAAAGGCATTAGGTAATTCCTCCAATCGGGGATTTAAACAGGGGAAAAACCAAAAAATGTGCGGGTTTTTGATAATTTGTGCAAGATAAAGTTTACTTTAAAATTTTTTTAAAAAAATAAAAATTCCGGCTGCATTTAAAAAACAAAAAATCAAGACTCGAAGCAATTTGAACCCAAAAGGGGTCCAACATGAAAAATTGCCTTTAAACTAATAACTCGACCAGCAAGGGGTTAAACAAGGTAATGTTTAAGCTACTTGCCCCGAAAAAAGGGCACCCTCACCGGTAATTTAAACTTTACCCACAGAATTTAATTTACCCTTACGTGTATCACAATCCCCATGGGTTTTCGCCCACCACAGGTTTTTAAGGACCCCCCAATTGATATATAAATCTAAGGAATTTTGGGATCAGGGAAAATTCAAAACCGAGGTAATGACAAAAATAGGTTACCTCCGATTTTTTTTCATTCCCATTTATTTTAGGATTCTAATAAAATTTTTCAAATCCCATAAGTAAAAGGGTCAATAAAGCAAAATGGGTGCCGGGGGTTAAAACAGCCTTGCCAAAAAGTATGGAACCAAGAGGTGTGGGTTTTAAATCAAGCGCAAACACCTCCCAAAAAGCAGACCCCCCCCCACCCCAACATTATCGCCAAAGAAAAAGTCCTATTACCAATACAAATTCTCATACGCACTACCATTTTTGGTTTGTAGTTACCTATAGATCACGTATACGTGATCTGGAGGTACGTGATCCATGATCTACAGTGCTTGAAGGGGTTTTTTGATCTGGCTACATCACAAAGTCTTCTCTTCACAGGCAGCTTCAGGCTACCACTTCCTGTTCAAGCTGTGGGCAGTTCTATAGCAGTGACTGATATTTCAGCTCTGCTGTTTCTAGCTAAACCTGTTTGAGGGATATAGATGATGAAGGGGTTTTAACAGCTGGGCACAGGATACAGAGCTCTATAGGGTTAAAATTTGTTAGTAAGAAAGATAAACAATCTCCAGTGCTGCTGATAAGTCACAACAGGGAGTGACATCACCATCTCGGCCACTGCTAGAGCAGAGGTGGTTTGTAACCTAGGAAAGTTTGTGTACACAAGCAGTAGATAAGAATTGCTGAAACTCTGAAATGAAGCAAAAACAGAGCAGCAATGTATTATTTGGTAATAATTTTTATTTATATTTGGCTACAATGTTTAAAGCTAATCTATGTCATTTGAATACCCCTTTAAGAGCACAACACGAGAAAATACAGCTGGTGACATCTAAGTCTTTGTCTACACAGCAATGTTAAAATTTTAACATCGCTGGACCATGGTTGTTGGCGCAGATTTGCGCTAAAAACCGTGGTTGGTGTTTGAATTTGCCGTCAGCCCCATACATTGATATATGAGAATCCTACGGCAATCCTGTGGAAGATCCAGGAAGTTTGAAAATCTGTCGGAATCCAGAGGATTTTAAATCCGACTGGAAAAAAATCAATGTTGTGTTGACTACATCACTGATTTTTCATTGCAGTCTACACAGCACTGTGCACTGTTGGATTTTCGGCGGATTCTACATACTGAATTCGCCGTCAATCTGATGAAGTAGACATGTGGAGACATAGCCTAAGGAGCTAAAACTGGCTGGCCTATGAAGACTGGGACTATTGTACAACTACAGGTCCCTAAATGGAGAATAACAGTAGTGACAACCAATGTTAGGTAGTGGTCAGCAACACCCTTTGAAAAAGACGTTCAAGTGGATGGAAAGGCAAAGGCCCTCAAACCTTAGTAATATTTGCAAAGGACACCTCCCCATGCCGGTTGTGCCAACTATGTTATGCAGCCTGTGAAGCAAGTAAATAAGGAATCGCTTATATAACAAACTATTTATACCAAAAATTCTCAGTTTAATAAATGAACAAAATCTGGTTTTAAGGGATGACCAGTGACAGCCAGGAGCTTCCTAGAATAAATTTTGTGACCATAGGACTGTATTTAGTCCTCTGCTGCACAGCTACATCATCACAGACTGCTCCTTACCTCCCAGAATCATTCCTGCTTGGCAGCATTTTCTTAGTCTACATGACGGACAATTCTTCCTTCTGATTTTATCCACAATACAGTCATTCCGTCCAGCACATAAGTAATTATGCTGCCCTGAAGAGACAGAGAAACATAACAGGTTACTTTATAGAGTAGAGTGGTTAATTAGTTGTATTAATAATAGTTCATGGGATAATGCCCACAGTGGTGTAATGTATATAATGCAGGCTGTGATGTCATAGCAGAGGGATAATACACTCAAAAAGGATGGAAACTCAATGTGATGTCATAGTACAAGAATTCACACATGACGACATATTACAAGGAAAATACAGTGATGTCACAGTACAGGGATAATACACAGTGATGTCACAGTACAGGGATAATACACAGTGATGTCACAGTACAGGATAATACACAGTGATGTCACAGTACAGGGATAATACACAGTGATGTCACAGTACAGGGATAATACACAGTGATGTCACAGTACAGGGATAATACACACAGTGATGTCACAGTACAGGATAATACACAGTGATGTCACAGTACAGGGATAATACACAGTGATGTCACAGTACAGGGATAATACACAGTGATGTCACAGTACAGGATAATACACAGTGATGTCACAGTACAGGGATAATACACAGTGATGTCACAGTACAGGATAATACACAGTGATGTCACAGTACAGGATAATACACACAGTGATGTCACAGTACAGGATAATACACAGTGATGTCACAGTACAGGGATAATACACAGTGATGTCACAGTACAGGATAATACACACAGTGATGTCACAGTACAGGATAATACACAGTGATGTCACAGTACAGGGATAATACACAGTGATGTCACAGTACAGGATAATACACAGTGATGTCACAGTACAGGGATAATACACAGTGATGTCACAGTACAGATAATACACACAGTGATGTCACAGTACAGGGATAATACACAGTGATGTCACAGTACAGGGATAATACACACAGTGATGTCACAGTACAGGGATAATACACACAGTGATGTCACAGTACAGGATAATACACAGTGATGTCACAGTACAGGGATAATACACACAGTGATGTCACAGTACAGGATAATACACAGTGATGTCACAGTACAGGGATAATACACACAGTGATGTCACAGTACAGGGATAATACACAGTGATGTCACAGTACAGGGATAATACACAGTGATGTCACAGTACAGATAATACACACAGTGATGTCACAGTACAGGGATAATACACAGTGATGTCACAGTACAGATAATACACACAGTGATGTCACAGTACAGGGATAATACACACAGTGATGTCACAGTACAGGAATAATACACAGTGATGTCACAGTACAGGGATAATACACAGTGATGTCACAGTACAGGGATAATACACAGTGATGTCACAGTACAGGGATAATACACAGTGATGTCACAGTACAGGGATAATATACAGTGATGTCACAGTACAGGGATAATACACACAGTGATGTCACAGTACAGGATAATACACAGTGATGTCACAGTACAGGGATAATACACACAGTGATGTCACAGTACAGGGATAATACACACAGTGATGTCACAGTACAGAGATAATACACAGTGATGTCACAGTACAGGATAATACACAGTGATGTCACAGTACAGGGATAATACACAGTGATGTCACAGTACAGGATAATACACACAGTGATGTCACAGTACAGGATAATACACACAGTGATGTCACAGTACAGGATAATACACAGTGATGTCACAGTACAGGGATAATACACAGTGATGTCTCAGTACAGGGATACTACATACAGTGATGTCACAGTACAGGGATAATACACAGTGATGTCACAGTACAGGATAATACACAGTGATGTCACAGTACAGGGATAATACACAGTGATGTCACAGTACAGAGATAATACACAGTGATGTCACAGTACAGGATAATACACAGTGATGTCACAGTACAGAGATAATACACAGTGATGTCACAGTACAGGGATAATACACAGTGATGTCACAGTACAGGGATAATACACACAGTGATGTCACAGTACAGGGATAATACACAGTGATGTCACAGTACAGGGATAATACACACAGTGATGTCACAGTACAGGGATAATACACAGTGATGTCACAGTACAGGGATAATATACACAGTGATGTCACAGTACAGGATAATACACAGTGATGTCACAGTACAGGATAATATACACAGTGATGTCACAGTACAGGATAATACACAGTGATGTCACAGTACAGGGAGAATTAACATGGTAATGACAAAGTATAAGAATAATAAACACAGTGATCTTGCATTAAACAGGTAAAGCAGTGATGTCAAAGAATATGGATAAAACAGTACAGGGTTAACACATACTTATCATAGCAAAGGAATAAGACATACAAAATGTAATTCTGCCCATACTAACAACACAGGAAAAAACCACAATGGTGGCACAGTGGAGGTAAGCTGCAAAACGTGATGCACAGCAAATATATAATCCACACAGCAAGGGTACAACAAGTAACTACCATAGCAAAACTTAGCTACTGTATTTTTCTGTATCTCATTTTATCATCACTAGTCACTGCTTACTATATGTTATCTCTGTATGACCTAGACATATGTAGTATCCAACTATCCTGGCTGTGTTCAAGCTAACATTTTCATTTTCTTTCTTTTTTTATTTCTTTCTTTCTTTTTCTTTCTCTTTCTTTCTTTCCCTTTAATCTATTGTATATATTGATCCGGCTTAAAGTAAAATGTGTTACAATACAAAAAGACCTTAAATAGAAATCCATACATATGATAATATATATAACATATCTGTCTGTCTACCTAGCTAACTATATATCTAATTGTCTACCTTACTCTATCTATCTATCTATCTATCTATCTATCTATCTATCTATCTATCTATCTATCTATCTATCTATCTATCTACTACTGTATTTTTGTAACCATAAGATGCACCTAGAGTTTAGAGGAGGAAAATAAGAAAACAATTTGAAGCAAGAATTGCAGGCTTTAGTTAATAATAATAATAATAATCTTTATTTCTATAGCGCCAACATATTCCGCAGCACTTTACAAATTCAAGGGTAAACATACAGTCATTACACATTAAAAGTACTTACAAATGAGACACAAGGTGTGAGGGCCCTGCTCGCAAGAGCTTACAATCTATTAGGGTGTACGGGAGAGACGAAGGGTAAGAAGTGCTAGATTTACAATGGTCCAACCTTGTTTCATAAATAGGGGGTGGATTACATGAAGAATGGATGAACCTGCCACCCAGGCTGTACATCTATATACAGATAAGTGCCTGTGACTGCCCAAGTGCAGGGAGTGACAGATGTGTGTGATAGCAGTTAGGAATCTTGGTGGGCCAGACCGAGAAGATGTATTTTCAGGGCCCTCTTAAAACTGTGAGGGGAGTGAATGTGCCTCATCTCCCGCCGGAGCATTTTCAAGAGAAGTGGGGCCGAACGTTTTAAATATTTTGTGCGGGCATGGGAGGTTCGGATGATTGAGGAATGTAACCTGATATCCGCAGCAGAGCGGAGAGAGCAGGTCGGGTGGTAGACAGAGATGAGGGAGGAGATATATGGGGGTGCAGCGCTGTGGAGAGCTTTATGGGTGAGAGGGCTGAGTTTATGTTGTATTCTGTACTGAATGGGCAACCAGTACAGTGACTGACACAGGGTAGAAGCATCAGTATAGCGGCTGGAGAGAAAGATGAGCCTGGCTGCTGCATTCAGGACAGATTGAAGAGGAAGAGTTTGCACAGAGGGAGACCGATAAACAGGGAGTTGCAGGAGTCAAGACGAGAAAGAATAAGAGCAACAATGAGGGTTTGAGTTGTTTCCACAGTGAGAAACGGATGGATTTTGGAGATGTTCTTGAGGTGCAGGTTTAGTTTTTATTGGCACCGTTTTGGAATAAACGCAACTGTTTGACCACTGTTTATTCTATTTTTTCGGGGCATGAAATGACAAAAAAAACATATTTTGGCATTTAGAATGTTTTTTCTTCTATGGTGTTCAGTGGATGGGATAAATGATGTTATATTTTAATAGATTGGACTTTTGCGGACGTGGCGATACCAAATTTGTGACTATTTAATTTTTTTATTTGTAAAATGGCAAAAGAGGGGTGCTTTAAACTTTTAATATACTGTATACAAGCAGTCCCCAGGTTACGAACAGGATAGTGACGGTAGGTTTGTTCTTAAGGTGAATCTGTATGTAAGTCAGAACAGGTACATTTATTAAATATAACTCCTGCACAAAAGGTTTTTTTTTCAGTTTTGGATATTGCAGGGAAGGGTTTTTACATTTGTTTTGCTGTCTGGGTCCCTGTTAAGAAGATTTCACCTCATGTGCTGTTGTGGCATGCTGGAACTTGTCGTTCCACAGCTACTATCCGCTGTAGAACATGGAACTACAACTGCCAGCATGCCCCATAAGTCTCCATTTGTAACTAGGGGACAGATGTAAGTTGGAACGGTGTAAGTCGAGGACTGCCTGTATTTTGTTTTAACATTAAAAGGGCACATGACCACCAGGTGGGCATGATCACTTGTCCTATATATGGCAGTACTATTGTACTGCCGAATATAGGATTTATATTCATTACATATTAGGAAATGTCCCCATGGCAGGTTTTACAGACGGTTTTTGGTTATGAAAGCCACCTGTAAACCAGCTGTCAAACTTTATCACGGATCTCTATGGAAAATACGTGCATGGATTTTCCGCCCGACGTTTTTTTTACACCGCCGGTGGTCTGAACAACATTGAACATGTTCATTCTTTCGCCCGGTTTTCGGGCAGAACATGAACAGGTCAATGCGGAGGGCTTTTCTCCGCAAACTCCCTGCGGCCGTGTACACAGCCCCAAAACAGAGCAAATACCAGTCGGATAATCCGACCAGTATTTGCTCTGTGCCGTGGGGACGGGCTCTTACACCCTGCCTAACGGTGGTCATATTTCGGGTTCCCAGTGGCTCAGTACATTGGGGCTGCGGGAATCCGACATCGGTCCAGCGGAATATACACCACTATCCTATCCATATTCTGTTTCATGTTTATTTCTCTGCCTTCTTATCTCATTACAGATATTTATTTTAATCAAACCCCTTAATGGGGGCTTGTTTTTTTACGGGACAAAGTGTACTTTTTAATGGTACAATTCACCGTACCATAGAATGTACAGGGCGTCCCCAACTTACAACATTCCAGCTTACATCGGTCTCCTAGTTACGTCGTGGCTCTACATGCTGACATCATACACCGAGTCACGTCCCATAATAATGTCTGAACTTAACAAGTCTTCCTCTGCCCACTGTGTCTTCCAGCCGGCACAGCAGCTCTTTATTACCTTCCTCCCATCCACCAGTCTTGGCTTTAGAACGTCTGTCTTTAGGACGGCACAACAGCTCTTCTCATGCCGCAGTACTGTACTGTATCAGCATCCATACAATTAGTACATGTGTGGTATGCTGGTATTTGTAGATGTGGAACACCACACCACACATGTACTAATTGTATGGGTGCTAATAAGTACATATGTTTAACATGTGCTGCTGTGCCATGCTGGCACTTTTAGTTCCATCTGCCAGAGCAGCTAGTAGCTGTGGAACTACAAGTGCCAGCATGCCACAACAGCACATGAGAGACAGAAAGTGAGGTGAAATCATCTAAACAGAGGTACAGACATTAAAATAAATGTGAAAACCATTCCCTACACTATCCAAAACTAAAACAAAAAAAAATTGCTAGAGTTGCATTTAATAAATATACCTGTTCTGACTTACATACAAATTCAACTTAAGAACAAACCTACAGTCCCTATCCATTCGTAACCCGGTGGCTGCCTGTACAAGGAAAATGGAAAAAATAGGGGTGAAATGTACCGCACTGTACTGTAGAGAGGGGCTATAGACCACCCATCACTGCATGCACCACACTAATACATGTAAGAGCAGTACAGGACATGTAGTACTGCACTGTACTGTAGAGAGGCGCTACTAGACCGCCAATCACAGCATGCACCTCACTAATACATTTAAGAGCAGTACAGGACATGTAGTACCGCACTGTACTGTAGAGAGGCGCTACTAGACTGCAAATCACTGCAAGCATCTTACTTATACATGTAAGAGCAGTACAGAACATGTAGTACCACACTGTACTGTAGAGAGGTGCGATAGGCCACCAATCACTGCATGCACCTCACTAATACATGTAAGAGCAGTACAAAACATGTAGTACTGCACTGTACTATAGAGAGGCGCTACTAGACCGCCAATCACTGCATGCACCTCACTAATACATGTAAGAGCAATACAGGACATGTAGTACTGCACTGTACTTTAGAGAGGCGCTACTAGACTGCCAATCACTGCATGCACCTCACTAATACATGTAAGAGCAGTACAGGACATGTACTACCGCACTGTACTGTAGAGAGGCGCTACTAGACTGCAATCACTGCATGCACCTCACTAATATATGTAAGAGCAGTACAGGACATGTAATACTGCTATGTACTGTAGAGAGGCGCTATAGACCGCCAATCACTGCATGCACCTCACTAATACATGTAAGAGCAGTACAGGACATGTAGTACTGCACTGTACTGTATAGAGCTGCTATAGACCGCCAATCACTGCATGCACCTCACTAATATATGTAAGAGCAGTACAGGACATGTAATACTGCACTGTACTGTAGAGAGACGCTACTAGACTGGCAATCACTGCATGCACCTCACTAATATATGTAAGAGCAGTACAGGACATGTAATACTGAAATTGTACTGTAGAGAGCGCTATAGACCGCCAATCACTGCATGCACCTCACTATACTATGAGTTAAAAATAAAGTTCATGATAATGTTATCTTCATCACTCACATGGCAACATTAGCAAAGACCGCCAATCACTGCGCACCTCACTAATACTGAATAGCAGAAACAGGACTGTAGACTGCACGTACTGATAGAGCTGCTATAACCCCAACACTGCATGACCTCACTAATACATGTAAGAGCAGCACAGGGCATGAGTAACCCGGCAAACTGTACTGTATAGAGCTGCTATAGACCGCCAATCACTGCATGCACCTCACTTATACAGAGGTTTTAAAAAAATAAAATGTTCATGATAATGGTTGGATCTTCCATCAATCACATGAGCCACATTTTAGCAGTGTCTGGGACATTTTATAGTGACCGGGGTTTCAAGATATAATGCCCCAGGAAGGACCACTGTATGGTAGAAATACTGTATCCTGTAACTTGAGGGAACGCTGTGCTATTTTAATCCAGCAGATAGTAAAGATTGTTGCAATGCAAAATAGCCACTAAATACGTAGAAATCTACATAGTAAAATTGTTTGATAATGC
This sequence comes from Phyllomedusa bahiana, assembly GCA_025379985.1. NCBI lineage: Eukaryota > Metazoa > Chordata > Amphibia > Anura > Hylidae > Phyllomedusa > Phyllomedusa bahiana. Next base: position 113,555 of record JAODAL010008035.1, read on the forward strand.
AGTTCTCTCAAGTTTTGCAAAGAAGAAATAAATTGGTATACCTCGTAATCAGCTGTGCACGGGTAATACATGCCGGCTTTCTTTCTCCTACAATTTTAACTGAAAGCAGAATGAGGTGCGATTTGCACAAGAATAATTGAGCTCAGGGTTTTATGAGACTAATGATAGAGGAGAAGGTTTTTTGTAGGAGTAGCAGAGTTTATAGAAGTATTCATTTGCCAATATGAAGAACTGGTGGCGTTTGTTATTACTATTAATTATTAGATTATTTTATACAACCAGTGATTTCCTACACTGTAATATTTTTGGACTAACTGGAGTTTACACTGAATGAAAGGGAATGCCCAGGTTTACTAAAACATGGCTGATTATTTTACCTGTAGTTCCATCAAACCTGTCCGTTACTTGTCTCTGTTTTTGCAGCTCAGCTCCATTGAAGTGAATTGGGCTGAGGTGCGATACCATACACAACCTGTGGACAGGTGAGGTCTTCAAAAATAACGTTTTTCTAACAAAAAATAAAAGCAATCATTTGACGCACCATTCACATCATGTGTTTAGCCTCTGTTCATAGTATCCATCGGGACATCTTGGAAAATTTAGCTTGACAGATACCATGGCGGAGCTGTGATGGGACCATAAAAATCTATAGGGCAAACATAGTCCATAATCTACTAAGCTTTTATGTCTGATACAAGCGTACAGTATATAGTTTGGACTATAGATTTCAGTGGTCCTGTCATAGTACACCCCTGGGGCGGCATGTATGAATTTTGGCCTTTAAACGACAAATTTCATGCGCATAATAATAGCCTAGAATACGCTGATTTATGAACCCGTTCTACTGTGGACCATAAATCAGGCGCATTCTAGCGCTAGGACAACATTTCTGGCTTAGGTAAACCACCTTGAAAGTGCTCTACCTGTTCCAGTAGTAATGCGCCTAGAATTGCAGGACTGAAGATATAAATCTGTAGCTACGTACGGTTCTATTGCGCCCCGCCTCCCACATGCCCCCCAAAATCAGGCACATTACAAAGTGCTGCGGCCACTCTGTAATGCGCCTGATACTGGCGTACGGGAGGCATTTCAGGGAATCGAAAGGGGCTGCGCCTGATGTCTGGCTGAAAATACGCCAGGTTTCTGGAGCAGTCCCGTTCATACATGTTCCCCCTGGTGTTTATTGGGATAAATTTTTTCAAGCTACCACGACGAGTACAACAAACTGAGGCCATAAAGTGAAGTGAATGGGGCCTTACTGATGCTACCCTGTTTCCCCCAAAATAAGACAGTGTTAATTTTTGCTCCTAAAGACGAGCCAAGACTTATTTTTAGGGGATTTTTTTTTTCTATGAACAATAATTCACATTTATTGTTGAACAAAACATCAACATGTATTAATATCACAAACATCAGCATAAGCAGCCATACTCTGAATTTCAAAACTAAAAATGCACCATGTCTTATTTTCGGGGAAACAGGGTATATATAAAAGTATAGCACTGACTAAAAAGGGCTAATCATATCACCCTGTCTGCAAATTTGACCACTAATACAATAGAAAATACAATACAATACAAAAAGCCTTTAAGCAAATAGAGAATAAAAAAATTAATTTTATTAAGGATAGTAAGTCATCTAGTACGGAAAAGAATGGATGTTGAATTACATAAACACCAAATTTGTATTAAATCTCAGCAAAGTAAAAAAGTTATATCTGAGTATAGCCACAGGGTTTATATTATAATAGTAATTTCATTTAGTGTAATTGCCATCAATTTGGCCGTTTTTGACTGTTGTTAATTTATCTATATTGGTTGTAGAATTGGCTTAAAGTGGTGTTCCTATCTGAGACATTTATGGAATACCGATAGGTGCAGGTTCATCAGACATTTATGGCATATCCTATCTCAGAGGCCCCCGAAATTCCATGTGGAGAACGGAGGAGTGGCCGCACTTGGGCATTTACTCCATTCATTTTAAACTCCATTTGCAATAAATAGAAAGTAACCATCCAAGTGTAGTCACTTCATCGTTCTAAAGAGGGAGTTTTACGGACCCAAACCTATGTGACATATATGGTGTATCCTATCAGTATGCCAAAACTGTCTGAGATGGGAAAACCCCTTTAAGCAAATTAACACTCTTACACCAATATAGATAAATTAACAGTAGTGAAAAATGGACAAGTTGATGGCAATTACACTAAATGAAATTACTACTATTATTATAATAAATAAATAATAAAAAGAACGAGCGAAATAGAGGCCAAAATATAGTGGCAGAGCTCAATGTGTGTAAAGCCTTTGCTTCGTCCGGGGGTACAAAAAGAGTGCATGTGTTAGAATATAAAGGATCGATCGTTTGTCCAACAGTCAGGTACATTTTTTATTATGAAAGGAACTGACTGTTATTAATATTGCATTGTTATGTGATTGTAATGGATGTTTACTGTTCTGAATTTGGAAATGGATTTGGGAGGTGGGCTGGCTTGTTTTTGGGGATAAAAGTTGAAATTTGGTCTTACAATGACATATACTGTATTCTGTTTTGTACTACTTTATATCTGACCAATAAAAAGTTTATAGTTAGAATATAAAGGATAGAAGTTTTTAGATGGTTCCTTGCGGATCTCATAATTTCTAGTGTTGTTCTATATAAATTAATATAATCCAAGAGGAACAAGTGAATCATAGCTGAATAAAGAAAGAGTTATTATATTACACTTCAGTCAAGGGAATACAACTGATAGAACTAAAAGAGCACACATAGGCGCATGCACACCACACTTCCCCTCCTTGTGTCAGTGCTTATATATAAAAGTAACCAGCAATACTATATAAATGCCCCCTTAGGCCTTATGCATACCTCCCAACATTTAGAGATTGCAAAGAGGGACACATCAGGCCACGCCTTTAACCACGCCCAAACACATGACATTACACCAAGACACGCCTCTAACCATGCCCATACACATACATGCCAACTTTTTAGACAGCCAAAAAGGGACACATTCTCAGGGTTTCTTTGTATCCAATGATGAAATATTAAGTAAATTATTATGTAATATGCAGCGAGGAAGCAATCAGATACTTTTTACAGCAAGGTAGTCAGTTTATTGAAGCAAATCCATTTCTCAAATGAAAAAGAGGGACATTTGTAGAGCAAAGAGGGACAAGGGTTAAAAATAGGGACAGTCCCTCCAAAATAGGGACAGTTGGGAGGTATGCTTATGCATACAGTAGGACTGGAGCTGTATGAACTCTGTGCACTGTTGTATAGTGATGCCATATAACAATAGGTTAGGGGACATGAAATCAGAGGCCCGCGTTCTTAGAATTTGTACCGAGCTATAATTAATACACATGAATGAGGCCTGCAGGCGGAATATTTATGAGACTCCTGGGTCACCTTTCTTGAAAAGTAGATGAGACTTCATAGTTTCCCTCTGTAACTTATTTATCAAATTTTAAACAGAAAGAACCATCAGAAAACAATGCCAAGTCCAAACTGGCACTGCCTAAGCTCCGCTCTGACATTCATTAACAGGGCATGTGCCTGTATAGGACGTCGAGCTTATTGTCTGATGAAAACAATAGAAATCCTGCAGCTATGATACCTTTTAATGACTTACAAAAAAATTATGTTAAACAGCAAAGTTTCAAGATTACCTAGGTCTCTGCACCATCATTTACCACAGGTAGAAACATCTAATTATGATAGAACTAGATCTTTTGTTTTCTTATATGCAACTGAATGGCATCAAATGGGATTCAAAATCATGTGATGACACAACCTATACTATATCCCTCAATCACTGATGTGTTCTAGAGCATGGAGTCTGTAACTACAAGGGATGGGATCACCTAAATTCCAGAAGCCATTCTATACGTGTCACCTCCAGACTCGGACTGGCCTACAGGGGAGCAGCAAATACCTCCGGTGGGCCCCTCGGTATTGCAGACCTAGACTTAAAGGCAGAGAAAGAGACAGAAAGCAAGGGGCATGTGTAGTATGTGCAGTCATGTGCAGTAGCTGTAGGTGGGCCTAGGGCTGTCTTTTCCATTGGGCATGGAAGGCAGCTGCGGGGAGGTACACAGAGACTCTCTGAGCCCAGGACAGTGAAATGACCATATGAGTGGGGGACAGTGACATGGCTGTATCATATAACAACTTATTGTGGTCAGTCAGCGATCCTTACCCATGTCAATGTCCTCAGGGCTGGGCCACCAAACAATTGCTATATCCTAAGAGAGGCTCTGAGGCAGTGACATGAATAGGATGGCTGACCGAGCACATTCATTTGTCATAGAAGTTGTTGTATGGCCTGAGTCATATAACCTGTCCAGCATGTGGTCAGCCATCCTGTGCCTGTAGGCAACACAGCAGCTCATATAACAACTTTATGTGGTCACCCAGCTGTCCTGTCTCCCCAGGACAGGCCTTGCAGCATCCTGTATTGCTTATGAGTCACTGTGTGGCTTGGCCTGGGGGCACAGGTTGGCTGGCCATGTAAAGTTGGTTGTTATATAAGCTAATGTGTGGCATACGGGCATAGAATGGCTGACCAGATGTAGAGGTTATAAGTTTTGACTTCTGATCTAAAAACATGATTGTATGGTGATTAAGATTTATGGTTTAAAGAGTGGCCTGAAAAAAGTGGGGTTGTGTTGTGTAAATTCTGTATAAAAATTATTAAAAAGTGTTTATTTTTTCATCTATATAGACATACGATGGCTTCTTTTATGTGGGACAAGATGTTCTTTTTAATGGTTTATGTTATCGGTAATGTATATATTTATTCATGTGAGTTGTTGTGTTGGTTGTGGGGGTCCAGTGTACAGTTCTGCCCAGGGGTTGATAATGCTGTTACCAGGCCCAGACTGGCCATCTGCACTACCGGGCAGTTTCCCGATGGGCTGCTCTCACTCTGTGCAGTCTGTCCCACTTTTTTTTTAATGTTGGCTACTATACTGGTGGCCGCGAACTTCTAAGCTGCAAGGTCACATTTGAGAAACAATTACGGTGTGCTGATACATACTGTATTTACATGTTTCTACTTTGTACTGTAGTCAGTATGAGGACTGCACTTGCATTGACCGCACCACATACAAGCCCCTGAGCTGGGCTGCAAGCGGTCTAACTTGTTTCCTGTGCTGCTTTTATTGTGATGGCTTCACCTCCTGACAGTGCAGTGTTCTGAGCGGGGCCGACACTTGCTTGAGACCGGCCCAGCCAGTACAGCTCCCATGGGCTGACCCCAAATGAAGTGTTCAGTGAGTCTATTAGCTTCACTGCTTATGTTCATCATATTAAGTTACAATAGGCGCTGAACATAAGCGAAGCGAGTACTGCTCTGTATGCATGCCATGGACTGTATTTAAACCCATAGGGCCACATGTATGAAAACTGTTTAGGTCTAAAACTCACGCTTTGCCCATGGTAACCTATGGTCAAAAAAGTGAGTTTTAGACCTAAACAGTTTTCATACATGTGGCCAATAGTATCCATGTAGATCACTACTAGTCTTGATGTGTTGCTTTAGTCTATTACAAAAGTAATAACACCTCTGTGGGGGCCATTATAACTTCTGTAGTGGGTGATAATTAGCCCCTACAGAAGCCATTATCAGCCCAATACAGAGGTCATGCTTCTAAGGTAATAGTAGAGGCTAAAATGACTGTAATGATCTGCGTGGATAGTATGGGGTGAAAAACATAATTAAAGGGAAGCTCCTATCTCACACATTTATGACATATCCACAGAATATTCCATAAATGTCTAACAGGTGCAGGACCAGGAAGAGGTGTAAGCAAAAGTAAGCACTTGATTAGAGCACTATTCGACCTCTGGTGTGAGGGGACACAATTTAATTAAAAAAAATCTCAATTGATGGTCCTGGTGCCATCATGTGAGGCTTCATCATCTCTGCTCAGATAAGTCCTGGATCCCGGTGCTGCTGCTTATAGTAGCTGTGGAGGCTTCTAGTGAATAGGATTCCCTGACATATGATGCTCTGCTGGATCTAAAACAGTGGATAACATAGTTGTTTGGGCTGCGGTGTGTAATGCTTTGCATCGGGCCTGACCCTGCAGACTCCGACATCAGAGAGACCTCTGTATCACCCCTACAGGGTCAGCACCTGTGAGGGACAGCTGGAGTGACTATTACTGCCCCTTGCTAGATGTATGTAGGTTATGTGCTGACGAGGCTACAGAGAGCCAAGTGATGCAAGGAGGAGTAGCACAGCAGTTGGGTCGTCCATTAATTGTTATTCAAGTGGATCCCCTCTCAAGCATATCTTCTGCTGTTGAGCACAAGACTAAGGACCTCATGTATGAAAACTGTCTAGCAATTAGACTGTTGTTGTTGCCCATAGCAACCAATCAGAGCCCATAACAACCAATCAGAGATCAGCTTTCATTTCATATAGTGCTCTGAAAAAAATGAAAGCTGAGCTCTGATTGGTTGCTATGGGTTCTGGTTGGTTGCTATGGGCAACAGAGAAAGTCTTACACCTAGACAATTTTCATACGTCCCCTTAGTCGGTCACAGTTAAATCTCAGTTCACGTCCTGCTAATTCACTGGTCTGGCATAACCATAGTTGCCAACTTTTGAAAATGAAAAAGCAGGAGATCTTAGTGGGCGGCACGCTTAGCGCGCCGCGGCAAAAATTTGCATGGACATGCCCATCTTGTCGGTATGCCACGTCCCTTCAAAAAGCCACACCCCACTCCACCTAACTACATAACGGCTTTGGAAGAAAGCCAGGTAGATGCCCTTTTAGCCAGGTAGTAGCCCCCCATAACCAGGTAGTGCCCCTTACAGGCCGGTAGATGCCCCCTTGTAGCCCGGTAGACCAATTCGTAGCCAGGTAGTGCCCCCCCTTTGTTACCAGGTAGGGGCCCCCTTTGTAGCCAGGTAGTGCCCCCATTGTTAGCCCCGGTAGTGCCCCATCGTTAGCCAGTATGCCCCCATATGTTAGCCAGGTTGATGTCCCCATCTGTTAGCCAGGTGATGTCCCCATCTGTTAGCCAGGTAGATGTCCCATCTGTTAGCCAGTAGTGTCCCCCCTCTTTAGCCAGGTAGATGTCCCCTCTGTTGCCAGGTAGTGCCCCCTCTGTTAGCCAGGGAGTGCCCCCATCGTTAGCCGGTAATGCCCCCAGGTAGTTCCCCCATTTTACCATATGCCCCCTTTTTTGCCGGGAGTGCCCCCTTTTTTTGCCCGTAGGGCCCCCTCTGTTGC
>JAODAL010008036.1:0-120798 GCA_025379985.1 Phyllomedusa bahiana
CATGCAGTGGTTGGGCGTGGAAATAAAAATCTTTATTTTGACGCCACTTTATTATGACCACCCGCAAATCGCCCGGGACAGCGGATTACTAACCAAACAACATCAAAGGCCAACGGCAGTCCAATAATAGAAATGGTTGACTTACCTGATCGTGAGCTGCAGCCTCGATTTGATGTTATCGGGTTTTCACTCGCATCCGTTTCGTCGGGTCTTGGGGGGCGGGATCTTTTTTCCCACCCCCCAGGGGGGCGGAAAAAATTGTCGGGGTTTTAAAGCGACAAGGGGCCCTTTTGTTCCCACTCCGGTACTCCAAATCAATGTCTGAGTGCAGGGGCCGGGCCAGTAAAAGAAAGAGTCAGAACTTTGTTCTGGTTCAATCTTATCCATGCACTACACTCTTTATACGCGGCACACATATTTATGCGAGTGAAAAAAGGGACGTGGGGCATGCCAGGGGGACAGTCCTGGGGAGGGGTTTGAGATAAAGTTCTTTTTTGGTTCAAATATTTTCCGGGCGTAAATTTTCTGGTTGTATCACCCCAATGTTTTCTTGGGAATGTAGTCGGAACTCATTTGATGTCGAGGGGATGTGTGTGAATCCCCTGTTACTTGGTTGCCTCAATACTGCACAGTCATGTCCTAAAAATGGAAAATGGATATCTGTAGGTTTATAAGAAGGAAAGCGGGGTATTTTCTTTTAAAAAAAACTTTGCTTTTGATGCACCATGTACACATATTAGCATTAACCCCCTTGTCCCATCCGGTGGCCTGGGAGAAACGTGGCCCCAGATGTGGTGGTCCATTGCCGCCGCAGCAACAGAGCGCAGCGCCCGTGCAGAAACCATTTGCAGCCCGAGACTCCACCCCCTCCGAAAGGGGCTGTTTCTCTTTGATCATTCCTGGTCCCGATGCTTTCCTGCTCCTCGCTACTCATGGGCCGCAGTTGGGGCAGGAGGCAATTGAAAGAGAAACAGTATGCGTCCCAAACCTCCTAAGGTGCAGCAGGACCGTGCTCCTGTCCAAGTTGTTGGGCTGCAGGCCCCCCTTTCCCAAATGGTGGGCTCTGCACCCTTCAAAAAAAGGTTGTGCCCAGCCCAGAGGGAGTTCCAACCGTAATTTCTTTTCCAAAAGGCAGTCCGCACTTCAAAAATATGTAGAACAGAAAGTGGGCCCGTCCCCTTTAGTTATCGGTTTGTTCCAAGGTGCAGGCCCGGGGGCGACTCTGGAGTGTTACTACGGGCAGGGGCCCGTACATTTCCTTTAGGCCCATGGGGTGAATTGCTTCCGCCCCGGCACCCAACAATTTTACAGGAGAGCTGCTTTCTCCTCCAGTTTTTCAAATGCTGCTTTTGGGCCCCAAAGGGTCCCCCTCCTCCTCCTCCCCCCACCCCCCAACCATCTCACCCCTCCAAAAGGGTACTGCCCCCATCATACACATTTTGTAGGGACGCGGTGCACGGTTCTAAACTTGGCTTCCCTCGGTAAAACTAAGTCACAAGGGGATGAACTGTGCGTTATGCAGAAAAGAAAGGATGTTTTGGGTTTCCCCGCCCCAAAAACTGCAAATGGGAACCATGGTGCGGAAAAATTGGGACTAACATTTTTTGTCCCCCGGTTTGCCGAGGAGGGATGGTCCAGGGCCCCCTGCATGGCCAGTGTTCAATTGGTTGTAAAAAGGGTTTCCGAAGTTTTCCCAAATTTCAGAAAATTTGAAAATGGCCAGGAAATGTGAAAGAATTTATACATTCTACAAAGCCAGGAACACCCCCCTCGATTTTGCAGCGGCAAAAAACGGCCCCCCCCAAAACACATTTGGGTATCAAAGTTTCCCCCCGTTGGAATTCCGGGCTGACATGTTGGGCCCGATGTTTAAAAAGAAGAAAGGCCATTGCGATTTTTTGATGATCCACAGGATTTAATCCCCTGGTAACTTTGTGTCGGGCCGTGGCAGCTATGGTAAAAACCCTCCGTTTGTTGGGGCCCATTCAAAGGAGGCCAGGGTTATTTGTCGTCGCCGGATAGGGGGATGAAAAACTCTTTCCCAAATGCTTCATGTCCTAAAACAGATGCTAAAAAATCTGTTGGGAGGGGATGGGGGACGTGGGAAAACAAATTTCTCGGGGGCCCACAGGGAAGCCCGGTGGGGATGAAATGGAGGAGGAGGAGGAGGGGGACATTGGAGAGAAGCATTGTTGGTGAAAATGAGTGTATTTTTCCCCGGTGACAAGGAGGAAGAGAAAGCGGAGGGGGTAGATGGAGTGGGGAAGAGAGGAGATGCCCGCAAGCACTGTTGCATTTATACAGTGGAGATGGAGGCGGGGAAACCCCCTCGGAGTACTTGTGCGGGATGGTCCCCCAAGCTGCTGATTTCCCCGGGGTAGTGACGTGGTTTTGTAAACATCGGCGAGGGATGACTTCGGCTCCCCACCCTTTTTTGGACCCTCGTTTCCCGGGTTTAAAAATGGGAGTTTTTCCCACAGTTTTGAGGGGGGAGGACAAACCCACTCTAAATAGTTTTCCCCCAATACTTGGGGAAATCCCCCTTTAGTCGGTTGGGCCGTCCCTTATGTCCCGGCATGTCCCTTCTGACGGGGTCTGCCCGGGGGGGTTTCCCTCAGCGCTCACTTTATTTTGCCCCGGGTGGGGGGGAAAGGTGGGGGGGTAGGAGCAGTCCAAGCTCCATAAAGAAAGAAAGGGTTTATGGATTTCATGATGACCCGCTTCCTTCACCCGCAAATGGGAGGGTAGTCCCCAGCAGAGCAGCGGGGCCCGGGAGGTCCCTAAACCCAAAAAGGGTGGTCCCCCTACTTGGAACCCACTCTGCCCCCCCAGTTAGAAGTTCCTGGCCCTACTGGGCAGCCAAAGGGTTTGGTGGCCAAACGTGCAAAGTTTTTCAGGGGGAAAAAGGTGTCCTGCCCGGGCCCAAAGTAGTGTGAATCAGAGCGGGTTTTCAGTGGGCGGGGGCCCTTTGTTCCCCCAAGGAAAACCCCGTTTTTTCCACGGGAAATGGGGAAGATGCCCTTTGTCAAGATGAATCAGGGTGGATCGGCCCGGGATTTCCATAACCAATGTTTTAAGACCCAAACTACATAAGCCTTTGAGGCCTCCCCCAAAAATGGAGAAATAAATTTGGGGGTTCAAACTACGCCTAAGCATATTTGATGGCCCCCCCGCCTGTGCCAAAATTTCTGTGAAAGTTTTCCATCGGCCCCCCCACCATTTTTTTGGGGATGTATTGCCCCCCCTCCCCACTTGTCATTGTGCCATCTATGACCTCAGCTGCTGTGCTTTTTGCTGGTGCCTTTGAACCCACTTTGTGTCATTGTGCCACTCCCCGACCAAATGCTGTCCCTTTGCTTTTTTTTGCGCTGCGGTCACCTACACACTGTGTCATTGGGGCCACTTCAAACCTAAAGCTCCCTTGCTGCTTTTGTTGCTGTTGTGTGACCCCACACTGTGAAATTGTGCCACTCTCTGCCTATGTGCTCCCTGTGTTGTTGTGCTGCGGTCCCCTCCACTTCTGTCATTGTGCCACTCTGGGGTTTATTTCCTTTTTTCCACCAAGAATTTTCATTGTCCCACTGTTTGCCCTATGCTGCTGCCCCCGTCCCCTCCACCCCTGTCATTGTGCCACCTGGGGGGGGGGGGGGGGGGGGGGGGGGGGGGCAGGACCGGGGGGGGGGGGGGCCAAAAATTGTTTTGCCCCTCCAAAATTTGTCATTGTGCCACTGCCTGACCTCATGCTGTGCTGGGGGCTGTCCCGTCCATCCACTCCCTGTCATTGTGCCACTCTGGGGCCCCTACCCCTTGTTTTTGCAACTCCCCCTGTGTCATTGTGCCACTGTTTTGACCTCATGCGCTGTGGGGGTTTTTTGGATGCCTTTCAATCCAACCGTGTCATTGTGCCATTTGGGGGCCAAATACTGTTTTGCACCTCCGAATGTCATTGTCCCAAATGTCGCCCTCTTTGCTGTGCTGTGCTGCTCCCGGGGTGACTTCCACTTTTGGTCATGGTCCCAAATTGGGGCCCTACTAAAGTTTTTCCCCACCTCCAAAAAGTCATTTTTTTTGATGTCTGCCCTAAAGTGCTCCCACCGTATCCACTTTCGTCTTTTGTACCACTTGGGGCCTACCCCTGTTTTTGCCCCCTTTTAGAATGTCATTGTGCCATGTTGCCCTCATGCTGTGCTGGTCTTTGGACCTCCACATGTGGGGATTGTGCCACTCTGTGGCCAATACTGTTTTTTTTCACCTCCAAAATGTCATTTTTTCCCACTGTCGCCCTCTTTGGCTGTTTGTGTGGCTGTCCCTTCCCCTCCCTCTGTTTTCCTTGTCCCACTCTGTGGCCTACTCCATTTTTTTGCCCTCCAGAATGTAAATTTGTCCCATGCCTGCCCTTGCTGCTGCTGTCGTGCCTCCACACTGTGTCATTTTTGCCCCCTCTGTGGCCTATTTTGTTTTCCCACCCCCAAAAGGGCCCTTTGTCCCAATTTTGGCCCTCAGGGTCCCTGTTGGGGGGTGACCTCCCCATGTGTCTTTGTGATCTGGGGCCCTACTACTTTTTTCCCAACAGAAATTTTCATTGTCCCACTTTTGCCCTCTGTGTGTGTGGATGCTCCCGTGCCCCCATCTGTGTCAATGTGCCACTTGTGGCCTACCCCAGTTTTTGCCCCTCCAGAATGTCATTTTTCCCAAAAGTTGATTCTTTGCTGGTGCTTTTGGGGACCTCCACCATGTGTTCATTTTTCCCACTCTGTGGCCAAAATTTTTTTTGCCACCTCCAAAATTGTCTTTGCCACTGTTAAACCTCATGTTGTGCTGTGTGTGGTGACCCCCCACCTGTGTCATTGGGGGCCCCTTGGGGGCCTACTACTGTTTTGGCCACTCCGAATTTTTAATTTTTCCCCTGTGCCCTATGCTGCTGCTGTGGCCTCCAATTTTTGTCTTTGTGCACTTTGGGGCCCTACTTTGGGTTTTGACCCCCAGAATGTCATTGTGCCCCTGTTTTAAACCTCATGCTGCTGCTGCTGTGGTGACCCCAACTGTGTCATTGTGACTCTGGGGCCCTTTTTTACTTTTTTGGGCCCCCTCCGAATTCATTTTTGCCATTTTGACCTTGCTGTTGCTGGGTTTGCGGCCGTTCCCCTCCACCGGTGTCATTGTGCCATCTGGGGCCTACTAAAGTTTTTGCCCCTCCAAAAGTCATTGTGCCATGTTGACTTATGCTGTGCTGCTGTCGTGCCCTCCACTGTGTATTGTCCCATTGGGGCCTACTACTTTTTGCCCCCCAATTTTGTAAATTGTCCCCCTCCCTGCCCCTTCTTCCCTTGTGCCCCCTTTCATCCACATTTGGGTCACAAATTTTTCCAAACCTGGCGTTACAGTTTGGGTTTTTTTCCGTTTTTGTTCCCATGACTTTATCAGGTAAATTCCCCCTTGGGTTTTTTTTGGTCATTTTTGCCTTTAAGTCCCCCGGGGAATTTTATGTGAAGCAAAATTTTTTTTAAAGGGAAAAAAACCCAAGCTCCTCTGCTTATTTAAGCATGGCACAGCGTTTACGACCTGCAGGCTTGTGAGGGGAAAATTACCCTTTTTTTTTTTAACACGATTGTGAGGGGAAAAAGAAATTTGGGAAAAGGAATTTTTGTCAAAAAATTTCGGCGAAGGGACCCGAACCTTTTTTTTTAAAGAAATTGACCCTCTCTTTTCCAGTGTAGGGGGAGTTTGTAAAATCCTCATAATGTGCTCCCCAGCGGATTTGTAAAAAAGATGCCCGTGTGTATGGAGGAGGGGCTGAAGCAACAGGTAAACTCTGTCAAGTTTTTCCCTTTGGCTTGGGGTTTTCTACACAGAAAATTTTCAGTTTTTTTCAGGCTTTTTTAATTTCAAAAAAAACCTTGGGGAAAAAGACTGAAATTTTGCTCCCTAGGGGGGGTTTTTTTTTTTTAAAAAATTTTAAGAAAAGTTGTATCTCCACTTTAGCTTTTTTTCTTTTGTTTTTTTTACTGGTGTCTTTGCAAAATGTTCTAAAAAAAGCCCGAGCGGGGAGAAAAATTTTCTCAAAATTTTTCCCCTGGAAAAACCCCCTCCCACCCATAGGGGGTGTTTTTAAAAAAGGTTATACCTTATCAAAAATTTTTATACAAATGTTGATGTGTCCCTTTCTTTGGTCGCTAAAGGGTTTTTTCGCAATTCAGGATTTTTTTTTGTAAAAAAATAAGTTTTTTGGGGGTTTTTGCACTAGAATCCTTTTTAACAGATTTTTTCGTAATTTTAAATTATCTTGTTCTGATGCTAAAAAATTAAATTTTTTTTTTGGATTTTGGCGGGAAAAAAATAGGTTTTTTTTTGGATTTTGGCACTTTAAAAAAGGATCTTGTTTTGAGCCCAAAAAGCGTAAAAAAAGTTTTTTTTTTAAGGGTTTTTGGGGCTTTAAAAAATTTTTTTTTTACGGATTTTGTCCCCATTAAAATTTTTTCGCTTTTTTTCGCTAAAAAAAGTTTTTTTTTTTGTTTTTGGAGCTAAAATACCTTTTTTTACGGATTTTGGGCACTAAAAAGCTTTTTTTCAACGGTTTTTTTTGTATTAAATTTTTTTCACTTTTTTGTAAAAATGTTTTTTATCGTAAAATACGTTTTTTCGGATTTTGAAAAAAAACTTTTTTTAGTTTTTTGGCGTTTTAAAGTTGTTAGCTTTTTTTTCGCTAAAAAGAAATTTTTTTTTAGGATTTTTACACTAAAAAAAATTTTTGAGGATTTTGACGTTAAAAATTTAAACTTGTTTTTTGGAAAAATAGCTTTTTTTTTACGGATTTTAGCGTAAAATCCTTTTTTATGGATTTTTTCCCCTATTAAAATTATCTCGTTTTGTGCTAAAAAAAACCTTTTTTCTTACAGTTTTGGAAGATTTAAAAATTTTTTAGGCCAAAATCCCTAAAAAAACTGGATTTTTAGCAGCAAAAGCCCAAATAAAATTTGTAGAACAAAAACCCTAAAAATGGACTTTAGGGGTCAAAAAGTAAAAAAAAATATTTTTGGACAAAAAAAAAGGGAATTTAAAATCGCCCAAAAACCAAAAAAGTATTTTAGTGCCAAAATCCCTAAAAAAGGTTTTTTTTGTAAACCCAAAATGAGATAACTTTAATAAGCCAAATGGGAAAAAAATATTTTAGCCCCAAAAACGTTAAAAAAAAATAATGTATGCCCAAAAACCCTAATGAAAAAGTTTTTGCGGCAAAAGTGACATAAATTTATTAGTGCCAAAAAATTTTTAAAAATAAGGATTTTAGTGGAAAATAGTTTAAAAAAAAAAAAGGGGAATTTAGGGCCAAAAACGTAAAAAAACTAAAAGTTAAATATAGATGAAAAAAGTGCTTTCCCTCCTTTTTGGGGGGGGGGGTTCAAACCCAAAGGGTTAAAATTTTTGCAGAATTGAAAAAAACCCGGGTTGAAAAAAGGGAAAAATAACCAAAAAAAAAAAATAAAAGCAAAAAACTGCCGTTTTTTTTAAACTGCTTTTAAAGGCAAGGGGGCAGAAAACGCAGTTTTTTTTAGTTTTGGTTTAGGTCGTTTTTTTTTTCCCCTGCGTGTAGACATTTGCCCTTTGTTTTTGTGTGTGCTTATGATGAGAGTCTTCACAATGTACAAAAGGTTTTTGCCCCCCGCTCCCCCGCACAGTTAGTATTTTCCCAAAGTTTATAAGGGTCTCCCGAGTTCCCAAAGTGAAAGCAAAAAATGTGCCCGTAAAATGAGGGAAAAATTTGGAATTTTAAAAATTTTATTTTAGAAAAAATTTATAATTTATTTATCAAATTTTTGTTGTTTTTGTGGAAATGATAGGGGGGCTTTTAAAAGGGCCCCGCCCTATTTTCAAATTGACATGGGGTATTTATTAATAAAAAATTTTTAGTACTTTTACCTATATTTTGATTTTTGGAATTCTTTTTTGTGATCATTTTTGCTTCAAAAAAAAATTTTTTTTTTGGGTAAGGTTTTTTTATTTTTGAAAAAAATCAAAAAGTTGTGGGAAAAATTTGGAAAAAATTTTATTTTAAAGTTTATTGCATTTTGGTGCAAAACAGATGTTATATCAAACAAAAAAAAGTTTAAAAAAATTTTAAAATTTTAATATAAGGGGATTTGGTTTACAGGGGATTTGGCCCCCGGTTATGGAGGGGTTGAGTGGGTTTGCGGCCCAAAAACCCCGCCAAATCAGCCCAGTTTATTAACATGGTTTCCCATGGGAAAGGTTAAAATACGTTCCCTGGGTTTGGGCGGTTCGGGGGGGCCCGGGGAAACCGGTTTGGGGTGGAAAAAACTCTTGTCAATTTTTTGACGGGAAAGCTCTGCGCCCCCCTCGCACCCAAAAACCCCGCCCCGGGTGCGGCAAACCCCCGGGTTTGGGGAGTGAAATTGCGGCGAGGTCCCCACGAGGTTTTGGCCCCCGGTGAAACCCCTGGCCCAAAAACCCCCGGTTTTGGGAAGGGGCCCAAAATTGTTTTTTGGGGGCGCATTTTTTAAAAAAATTTTTTTTTTAGGACATTTAGGGGACTTTTAAAAACTGAGCCCAAAATTTTTTAAAAAATTTTCGAAAAATTTTCAAACAGATTTTTTTAGGGGCCAAACCAGTTTTGGGGTTTTCTATTAGGGGCCGTATGTTAAACCATGGGCCCATAACTTTTCTATCTAAGAAACGGACCCCCAAAGGGGTTCACCCCCACACTCTGTAATTGTGGCCCCTTGTAAACTATCATGTGCTGCCCAAATGAAAACCCCTCATCGACCCCCCTGTGGGTTTTCCCAAAGCTGTTTCCCCATTCCCCCAAATCTATGCATTGCCATGGTTTTTGGGTTTTCCCCTTCCCTTTTTTTTGTTAAAGGAATGAAAAAGAAAAAAAACCCAAATTTTTTCTTCGGATAAGTTAAGGCCAAATATGGGTGGTCTTTGTTTTTCTTAGGGGTTTTTCTGAGATTAGCTAGCCCCAAAAAGGAGTGGATTTCAAAACACGAAGGGAAAGCAATATTCCCTTTACTTGTTATCTCTTTTTTGGTCAACTTTCCCGTTTGTTTTGGTTTTTAGCAATATGATGGATTATTGACCCATTGAAAGTGGACAATTTAAGGATGAAGGGAAAGGGCCCAAAAAAATCCGTGCGTCAATGCAAAATTATGCGGGCACCCCCCTTCCCCTCTTTCAGGAGGGGGGGGGTGGTTACATTTATCAGCGTTTTTTTTAAAAGAATCACCCAAAAAAGAAAAAAATAACTCTTTGCTACGATACCCCAAAATTTCCCAAAAGACTGAAATGGGGTGGATTTGAGGTTTTGTGTTTTGGGGGAAATCACACACTTTGGGTTTGAATATAGTTTACAATAAATGAAAAAAAAATTTAACCTTTTCCCCCAAAATAGGGAAAATTCCCCACAGCTGAACTGGCTGATTTTTGATGAGTTTAGGGGAGGGAATTTTTAAAATGGGTTTTAAAGAGTTTCCCCCGTAAGTGAAAAATTAAAATCTTTTTTTAAGATTGAAAATCCCAAAAAAAAAAAAATGGGTTAGGAAAGGAGTTTTATATGACAAAAATGGTTTTTGAATGGTATTTAACCCCCTAAATCAAAAATGGAAGTATTTTGGGAATCTAGTGCAGTACAAAAGAAAGTTGTGCAAAGGGACACAGTGACAAAATGGGAAATTTAACATGGTGCCCCTTAAAATTTTTTTGGGTGTGAATACAGAAGGGTGGGGGGGGGGTTTATTGGGGTGTTGCCAAAGTCATTGAGGATATTCTTTTTTTCCCCCCCATTTTCCCTGTGCTCGGGCCTTTTAGATTCTATATCACAAATCGCCAGGAATTGGGTTCGTTCAGAAAAGAATTTTTTCCCGAAATTCTAAAAGAAATTTCCCCTTTGGGTTTGAAACGATTCGCCCCTCTTAGTCATTATTTCAGAGCGTACCCAAAAAAAGTTTTTTTTTCTTTTTTTTTCTTTTTTCATTAATAAGCTTTTATAATGGGTAAAAGGCAGTGTACGTATATTATTTTTTTTTCACTTGTCCTACTATGAGACTATATTCAGCGAGTATTATATATTGCCCCACATGTCTGTACTGCAATATATTACACAACTGTCAATCAGCCTGTCAGGCTCTGTCTCCAGGCGGGCCTGATAGGACTACATAATAGACAACCCGAAGACCTTTGTGTGTCATGACAACTGTTGGCACCACGCAATCGCATTGTTGGGTTGCTGATGGAGGACAAGGGAGCCTCCCTCACTCAGTCAGTATTGAGTGTGGCAGCTATGGGGTTAAACGTTATCTCTGCTCCGGACCGCAACTTCAGGAGCCCCGCTGTCAATCAACACCGAGCTCCTGCAGCGATAGTACAGGCACAGCAGCTGTGTCTGCATGATTACCATGACATTCCTGTATGTGATGGTGGGTTAACAGGCCATGCACCATGACCTACAGGAACATCAAGGTGCGTTAAAGGGCTAAGTAAATCCAAAGTGACACCTTCAAAAACAAGTCGATTTCTTCCGATTAGAAAGTCCAATGTGGGAACGAACCCTTAAGGGGCAGAACATGACATATAGGGTCACATGTATGAAAACTGTATGTATGAAAGGGGCGCTCTCATTGGTTGCTATGGGCAACAAAGTGAGTTTTAGACCTAGACAGTTTTCATACATGTGGCCCAAGGTTTCAAAAATCACCATAGAGGAGGAATTCCTATCTCACACACCACTCCCTAAGACCTTGCACTAAGCATCGGTGTCTGCTGGTCAGGGAGCGGTCAAAATAATAATAATAGTGAAAACACTTATTTCACCTTTAAAACCTGTTTAGTTCCGGTGCCGCTGCTCCACATCGATGATGTCACGTTCATCAGTCATGTGACCCTGCAGCCAATCCCTGGCGATTATGCGCTATTCATACCGGAAGAGACCGCTGAGGCCAGGGATAGCCTGCAGCGTCACATGACCAATGAACATGAAGTCATTAGCGGAGAGCCAGTAGCAGAGCTAGAACAGAGCGAGTTTTAAGGGGAGTTTAACAAACAGTGTTTTTAAGGGGAAAAAAAATTTGCACTTTTGCTAATGTTTTAATTAGTTTTTTGGGGTATGTTTTGGGCATCTATCTATCTTTTTTCTCAAAACACAGCATGCTTTAGGTCTGGTATTTTTAGACATTTTAGACATAGGCTTCCATATAGGACCTACAAAACACCTGTTAAAAATTCACTAAAAAAGACACGTAAAAGTGCATATACAGTGGGGAAAATAAGTATTTGATACACTGGCGATTTTGTAAGTTTTCCCACCTACAAAGGATGGAGAGGTCTGCAATTTTTATCATTGGTACACTTCAACTGTGAGAGATAGAATGTAAAAAAGAATCCAGAAAATCACATTTTATGATTTGTAAATTATTCATTTGCATTTTATTGCATGAATTAAGAATTTGATACATTAGAAAAACAGAACTTAATATTTACTACAGAAACCTTTGTTTGTAATTACAGAGGTCAGACCACACTGCAGCAGGGATATTGTCTCACTCCTCCAAACAGATCTTCTCCAGATCTTTCAGGTTTCGGGACTGTTGCTGAGCTACATTGAGATTCAGCTTCCTCCAAAGATTTTCTATTGGGTTCAGGTCTGGAGACTGGCTGGGCCACTCCAGGACCTTGAAATGCTTCTTATGGAGCCACTCCTTTATTACCCTGGCTGTGTGTTTCAGGTCAAAATCGCAGTGTATCAAATACTTAGGGTGACATGTATGAAACTTGGCCCCTCTACACAATTTTTTGCGTCTTTTTTTCAGTATATATGAAAGTGGTAAATGTACGTTCATAAATGGCGCCTAAGGTTCAAGGCACCTCGCACATATGTATGGTGCGAAGCAGTACTTTGGCGCATTAGTAATGTGCCAAACGTGTATAAATGAATGTCAGAAATCGAGAATGGCTGCTAAAACAGTTCATTGAGAACGGGATTTATGGTAGATGCTCTATTGGTTTCAGGCAGGCAGCACAGCACTAAGGTAAAAAGCAGGTGCCAGACTACGGTGTTTTGAGTTCCTGCACTGCAGTCCTGCTCCTCCCCCGCAGTGCGCGCCACTGCAGAGCAGAAGACTGCTGGAGAGCGAGGAGCAGCGCCGCCCCTCCTCCCTCTACCCTAATTCCTTCGGCATGGAAGAGATGAAGACTGCCGGGCCCCTGCTCTCTGGACTTCAGGACGAGTGAGGTATTGAGGGGAAGGGAGTGGGGGGAGGAGTGGGGTGTTAGGAAAGGGGGCGGGTGTTAGGAAGTCTATCCAGTGTATAATGTCTGCTCTCACTGTGTATCTAATCCAAGCAGGTGTTATACTATCTGCTGTCCCTATGAATCTAAGGTTATCAGGTGTTATATCTGCTGTCCCTATGTATCTAAGCTTATCAGGTGTTATATTCTGTCTTGTATCCTATGTATCTATGCTATTATCACTAGGTGTTTATATCTGCTGTCCCTATGAATCTAAGCTTATCAGGTGTTATATCTGCTGTCCCTATGTATCTAAGCTTATCAAGTGTTATATCTGCTGTCCCTGTGTATCTAAGTTTATCAAGTGTTATATCTGCTGTCTCTATGTATCTAAGTTTATCAGGTGTTATATATCCGCTGTCCCTGTGTATCTAAGCCTACCAGGAGCAGTCTAGTGAGATACTGTATGTGTAATATTGTGTCGCAGTCGGAATATCTTAGGCTATGATATTGTACTGGAAGTGCATGTTCACACAGCATTTGTTTAATACGTATTTGGGTCCCTTTTTCGGTGAGTAAAACGTATTTAACGATGTTCAATAAGTACTAAACTATACAAGGCAGTGATCTGCCCCGGGCAATCGTGCATTGAAATGACATGTCAATTCTTGGAGCGCATCCGAAAGACGAAATGGAGGCGCGATGCAAACACGGGAGCATCTTCTGTGAACACGCCCGGTGTTTTTCTTGCGGCAGTGATAAAACACTGCTAATTGTTAGATGCGTCTCTGGGTATTTGACGGACCCCACAGCATCTCAAAAAAGGTTGTTCAGGGAGAAGGCAAATTTTTTCAAAAATTCGGTTCGGTCACTTCACGAATTTCCGACAAAAAAAAAAAATTTGGTTTTCCCAATTGCGTTAAAAACAGCTATTTTCCGGCTGCACGAGCCGGGAGGGTGTGTGAAAAAATGTGCCATGCTTAAATATGCAGAGGGGGCTTGGTTTTTGGGCTTTTACAATGTTGTGTTTTAGTATGCACGACATGACGCCGCCCCTTTGAACGTCCTATAAATTCCTGGGACTTAAGGGGCAAAAACTGACCAAAAAATGAGGGGGAATGTAGCCCGATAAATCATGGCAGGCAGCTGGAAAAAAACAAAACTGAGGGTCAGGTGGCAAAATGAGTGAGGTGTGGAGGGGGACAGGGCAGGCACAGCAGCATGAGGTCAAGAGTGGCAAGACATTTGGAGGGTGGCAAAAAAAAGGAGTAGGCCCCAGAGTGGACAATGACAGAGAGTGGAGGTGACGGTGGCAGCAGCATGTGGGCAGACAGTGGCACAATGACATTTGGGGGGGGGCAAAAAAAGGGGGTAGGCACAGAGTGGCCCAATGACAAGTGTGGAGGTCCGGCAGCGCAGTATGAGGTCAGACAGGGCACAATGCTTCTGGAGGGGGGCAAAACGTAGTAGGCCACAGATGGACAATGACAGAGAGTGGGGGTGCGGTGGCAGCAGCATGAGGGCAGAAGTGGCCCCAAAGACATTTGGAGGTGGCAAAAAAGGAGTAGGCCCCAGAGTGGACAAAGAAAGGGTGGAGGTCATGGCAGCAGCGATGAGGTAGACAGTGGCACAAAGCATTCTGGAGGGGGCAAAAAAAGTAGTAGGCCACAAAATGGCCAATGACGAGGGGTGGAGGTGACGGTGGCAGCAGCATGAGGTCAGACAGTGGCACAATGACATTTGGAGGGTGGCCAAAAAAATGGAGTAGGCCAAGAGGGGGGGTTTTGGGGGGCACAATGACAGAGATGGAGGTGACGGCGGGGAGCAGCATGAGGTCAGAGAGGGCCATGACATTCTGGAGGTGGCAAAAAAGGGTAGGCCCCAGAGTGGCACAAAGACAAGTTTTGGGGGCACGCAGCAGCCACAGCACAGCATGAGGTCAGACAGTGGACAATGACATTCTGGAGGTGGGGAAAAACCGGAGTAGGCCCCAGGTGGCACAAAGAACAGGGTGGAGGTACGGCAGCGCGTGAGGTCAGGGGAGTGGACAATGACATTCTGGAGGTGGCAAAAACAGTAGTAGGCCACGAGTGGAAATGACAGGAGTGGGGTGAAAGGTGGCACAGTTTAGGTCAGCAGTGGCACAATGACTTTCTGGAGGTGGCAAAAACGGAGGGGCCCAAGAGTGGCACAAAAAAGGAGGGGAAAGGTGACGGTGGCAGGAATGAGGTAGAGAGGGGCACAATGACATTTGGAGGTGGAAAAAACTGGGTAGGCCCCAGAGGGGCAAATGAAGAGAGTGGAGGTCACGCAGCAGCAGCTGAGGTAGGCAGTGAAACAATAAAATTCTGCGGGTGGCAAAACGTAGTAGGCCACAGATACGGAGGATTTCCCTATAGTATTTGAGTTTGTCCTCCCTTCAATACCGGGAAAAGGCTTCCATTTTGGCCCGGTAGGAGGGCCAATAGGGTGGAAGCCAGAAGTCCCCCTCTGCGGATGCTGACTATTCGGCTGTCATAGCCGGGCAAATCAGCATGTGCGGGCCATTGCACAAGTGACCCCAAGGGCCCCTGCCCCATCCCCCATGTATACTCCCCGGGTTTGCGGGTCTCTCCCTATTTTTCTCATCTCCTCTACTCCTCAGCTTCTCCTCCCCCCTCTCTTGTCCCCTGGGTAGAAACCCACTCATTTCACCAGACAATGCTTCGCTCCAATTTTCCCCCTCTCCTCCACTTTGTCCACCCGGGGATCATGTGGCTGGGAGATGTGTGCCATCCCAGTCCCTCCCCAGACAGATTTTTGCATCTTTTCCAGGACAGGGAAGCAGGGGAAATGCTTTATTACCCCGTAGCCCTGGCGACTGACAAATAACGTGGTCTTTAAATGGCCTAAACAAACGCAGGTGTCACCCCATGAGCCCCCACGGGGCTGACATAAAAGTTACACGGGGGGAGTACTCCTTCTGCCGTGATCATAAAAAATCTTAATGGCCTTTCTCTGTTCATACGGGTGGGTTTCAACATGTGCAGCTGAATTTCCCAAGGGTAAAAACATCCTTTCAGAGTGTGTTGGGGGAGCCTTCTGCCGCGAACTCAGGGGGTTTTCCCTGGTTTGTGGAAGGGGATGAAGTGCTTTGCACTTTTTCCCGGGGCCTTTTTCAGAATTTCTGAAGATCGATGAAGACTTCAGAACCTTTTCCCAAAAACCAGATTGAACACTGCGCCTGCAGGGCCTTTGGCAATCCCTCCCCGGTGCAGCGCGGACCCTGTTTCTCCATTGTCCAAAACATGGTTCCGATTTTATTGGCGCGGAGAAAGCCACAATTGATTTCTTGCGCATGCGCGGCGTTCCTCCCCTGTGGGGATTTGTTCGCCGAGGGAAGCCAGGGTGAACTGCGTGCACCACTGTGCCCCACACTGTGGGTTTATGGGCAGTCTTGTGGAGGCGAGTGGTGGGGGTGGGGAGGGGCGGACATTGGCGCAGGGGGCCCCAGTTTGGGCAACGTGGAGGAGAAAGCGCCGTCCCTGTCCAAGTTGTTGGTGTGCCCGGGCAGGAACACTTCACCCAGGGGCCGTAAAGGAATGTAGCCCTGACCTTGTTAAGCTCCAGCGTCCCCCCTGCGTGCACCCTTTGGAACAAAACCCTAACTCAAGGGTGGCCCCCCTTTTTTTCTACATATTTATGAAGTGCTGGTACTGCCTTTTGGAAAGAAATTTGGTTGGACTCTCCATCTCGGCTCGGACAAGCCATTAGTTCTCTGAAAGGTGCAGAGTCCACCATTTTGGAAAGGGAGGCTGCGTGCCCAAAAACTTTGGGAAGGGCATGGTCAGCTTTTACCCTTAGGATTTGGGGTTTGTTGTTCTTTGCAAAGCCCCGCTGAACGACTGTGGCGCCCTGAGTAGCGAGGGCAGGAGCTCTGGACCGGGAGATGATGTCAAGAGAAACAGCTCCCTTTCAGAGGGGGGTGGAGTCTTGCTGGTGCAAAGGCATGCTTGCCACTGGGCGCTGTGCTGTGTTGCTGCGGGGGCAGGAGGGGCCCACATCGAGCCAGTTTTCCCATGCCACCGGATGGTGCCAACGTTAGCCCAGCTTCACCTTTTGCCCAAGATTTACATTACCCCTATTGGGTCCCCCGGTGTCTTGAAAGAACTGCCACACCCCTGGTACGTTTTTTTACCGCCAATGCTCTGTCTGAGTGACTCTGCCGCGCTACTCGCTGGCCCCTGTGCGCTACTTTCTTGGCCTGCGAAGCGGGTTTTTTACCCGTGGCCCCTTTGGGTCCCCCCTCACACTGGCTATCCTGTGATCACGCCCCAACCCCCCTTGCTGGCTGCATCGGCCCGACGCGCAAGTGAGCCCTCTTCTCCCCGAGATGATGAAACCCCTTTCCTCACCCGGCTCCCCAAATGCGGTCGGTACTCATATCTATTTGTGTTTTACGTCATGCTGTCCTCATCCGGGTCTTTGGGATGCGAGGCTGACCCTACAAAAGACCTCCCATGCCCCTCTCAACATCTTACTTTGCCTACTGCAAGAAGCAGGGGATATTGGCCCCATTTTTTCGTGCCCAAATAGTGCGCGCTCTCCTAAAAAGTTATCCTCGCTATTATTGGGTGAGCCCCGATACATAGTAGATCTCTGGTGAGGGAAACCGATGGGACAGAGGGGGTTTGGGGCAGGGGAGGGCCGTGACCCGCTCCGGGCCTGCCCAAATAGGGGGTGTTGACGTTCCCCCCGACTCTGGTGGGGGTTGTCAGATTTTCTTTGGGAGGAAGTGGATGACCTAGTCAACCCCTCAAGAACCCCCTTGGGTTTTGGTCAGACAAGGCCCCCTAGATGACAGCGGCGTTGTGGGGCCCCCCGGTGACCCTGCTGCAAATTTCCCTTTCTGTGCTGCGACTGGGCCTGGAATGTTTGTGCCACTGCCACTCGCAGGTGTAGAGCCTGCCACCTCTCTGTCTGACATACTGTTTGTTCTAAAATGTACAGACACTGTTTGATGAAGATATCTGTATCTGATAAATACAAACCCTGTATTTGACTCCAAATGAACCCACTAACAAGCTTGGGTAACCCTTGGATATAAATTGCACTCCACAAATGGCCAGGAACAATTTACTTGTATGTGTCGTTTAAAAACACTGTGTATTTTACTGAATGTAAAAGCACAAACAGGCTTAATTAACCTTCGGATATGAATTATGCTACAGGCAAAATTGCTTCTTTGGCGGTGAAAAAGACGGTTTATTTTAGTGACCATAACAGCAGAACAACGCTTAATTAACCCCTGGATGTAAATTGCGCAAAAGAATTGAGCAGCCAAAAACTACTAGCTTTGTAGCGTGTTACAATGGCGTGTATTTTACGCTACACAACAAGAGAAAAACTTGTAATTAACCCCTCGCTTGTGAATTATGCTACAGGAAAAATTGAGCAGCCAAAAATGAAGTGCTATTTGTATTGTAAAAATGCTGTTTCTTTTAATGAATACAACAGGAACAGGCTTAGATAACCCTTGGATATTCAATGTGCTGTGAGCAGATAGCATTAAAATGTATATGCAGCTGAACTGGACTTCAGATCCAATACCCCACAAAATCAGAAATAGAACGTTAAGAGAAGCATTCTCTGAGACAAGCTGTGACACCCCCCAAAAATCGCTGTATAAAAATCAGTTCTTTAGTATCAGCTACTACAAGCAGCCGCGGCAGCACCTTCCCTGATCAGTACAGTGAGAGGAGTGTGAGCTCCCGGCGTCGCGCCCGGACTTATATAGTGCGGTGACGTCACAGAATCCTGCCGGTCTCGGATTGGCTTCATCTCTGCACATGTCATGCAGGCTATGCCCTTCTTCCTCCCAGAGTGCTTTGCCCCATGTAGCGCCATGTGCTCGCAGCCATTTTATCAATGAAAAGCACACTTCGTTCACCCGAAGCCCCTCAAACTTCGACTTCGTTCAGAACCGAAGTTTTCCTGAAATTCTAAACGAAGCCCACTTCGTTAGAATCAATTCACCCATCTCTATTCACAGGGACTTAACACGCCATGTGAACATACCCTTAGTAATGTGTTATCTGTATTCTGCGTTGGGTGGGGGGCCCAGGTCACAGCTCTGCCCAGGGGCCCATAATGCTGTTAAGATGGCTCTGCCCCGGAATGCCCCCCACATCTTTGGCGCATTACAAAGTGTCGAGTCTGGCTCACAGTGCGCCAAACATGCCCGAATGACGTGCCGTCCATAGAGAAAAAAGGCGGAACTCACACTTTTGGTGCATTTTTCGTCAGAAAAATGAAAATGACCCGTTCATACATGTTGCCCTTATTTTCCCCACTGTAAAGGTTTGTCCAAATGACGAGTAAAATATTCTCATTCTATTTCAGGTGGATTTTAGGCTGTTTTTTTCTGCCGGATTTACAGTCAGAAAACCTATCCCATTCATGTCTATGGGGTTTTTGACACGGATCCACACATGGAACACGACGGAAGAATGAACATGCTCTAAGGTTTTTTTTTACTATTAAAAACTGACTGAGAAAAAAACGCATTGTGTGAACTACAAGACGTATTTGATATTGAAGTCAATAGGGATGATTTTCTTTTGATTTTAGACGAGCATTTCAAGTTTAAATACTCGTTGTGTGGACAGAGCCTTAAAAATGTTGCTCTTTACAAGTTAAAAATAATGTCACAAAAACTGCGTGTGAAGGAAACCTAAATCCAATTTTTAATCAAATACTGCTGAAAACACAATTTTATTTAACACATATTAGATGTGGGGAAGCACTTGCCTGCAGCACCTTTCAGAAATGGAATGAGGTTATTAAAAATCATGGTAAAATATCAGGTGGGATATTATTTATCCTACAGGAAGTTAGACCTCAGATCACACCTCACTATGTAGCAGTACGCCTACACAAGGTGATATTGGCTGTCCTGAAACGAGCTGTCTATGCTGGGCATCCCTACAGCACCTTCTACTGGGGAAAAAAAAGCTGCATGTTAAGCTGGAAAATCAGCACAAGCAGCAGAGTCGTGATGGAACTGAGGTCGAACTTCAGAATAATCAAGTAAAAAAACATCCAATGAGGATAAGCATTAAGGGGGCCCATCTTGCACTATGATGATATCTCCATAGGAGATGCCATCGAAATCTCAGGTGCTGTTGGCTCAGGACAGAGAGCTGGTCACGCTTGCCCACGATTCTCCCATCTGTTCTATAGGGGTATTGAGTAGTGATGAGCGGTGTACCCCCAAGCCGACATGTTCTGGGGCCCGTTCCTGAGATAGATCCTATCAGACTTTGATGACTATTGATATCTCATTTAAGTTCAAAAAGGGAACACGCCTTTAATCTAGGGCGACATCTATGAATTCGCATGCACCATTTTTGTAACTTGGCGCTGATACACCAGTTCTGAATAGATACAGACGAGTGTATAATATGACAGTATAAATGAAAGTGTTATGCGGCAAAAAATGTTGCCACATAACAATCAAAATTGGTGCATATGTATTGTGTATGTATATGTATGTGTTATGTATGGCAGTTTCGCACCAAACTTTGGCGCATTAAAATGTGTCGTCAGGTGCACATTGCAGCAAGTTTGGCCGTTCACAGAAAAAAACACATACAAAAAATGGGACATTACTTACTCAAAAAACAGGAAAAAATTTTGGGCCATATACACAGCTCAATGGCTGGACTAGACTGAACCCAGTAGCAGACATCTCTGGCCCCTATGCTACCTGGGAAAAATTAACAGGTGCAGCTAATTGCTGAGCAGCAGCTGAAATACCCCACTGCTAGGGGAACAATTAGATGATAAAAAACTGCACATTAACTTCATACCTGCTCACACCAGCATGCAGAAAAGCCACAGTATAATACATGGGGAGATTGCACAAATGCAAAAATACCAATAAAACAATCACTCCCATATGCTCAATGCATGAGGGGGGTGGTTGCTTGTACTGCAGTTGCATATAAATAAGGTGATACAGAAGGGTGCCACAAATACAGATGCGTGTGGTGCACCATGCTGGCTTACAACCTATTAGTGACGCCCGTACTATTCGATTGGATGGGCTGTCCAGCATTTTCTGGGTGTCTAACACAAAACACAGACACCCTCCGTTCCTCAGCATTCTTGGGAAGGAAAAAAATGTAACATACTGGAAAAATGTTAAATATGAGGTATTGGTTGGTACAGGGGTCCCGGTACGCAAGCTCAGAACCGGCATCAACGGTCCTCATGTCCCTACATTAACAATTTATAGAAAAAACACATACAAAAAATGGGACATTACTCAAAAACAGGACAATATTTGGGGCCATATTCACAGCTCAATGGCTGGACTAGAGTGAACCCAGTAGCAGGCATCTCTGGCCTACATGCTACCTTGGAAAATGCATTGAAGGTATATGAGTGGTTGCTTTATTGGTATTGTTGCATTTGTGCAATCTCCCCATGCATTGTACTGTGGCTTTTCTGCATGTTGGTGTGAACAGGTATTAAGTTAATGTGCAGTTTTTTTATCATCTAATTGTTCCCCTAGTGGTGAAATGTGTGAGCGGTTGCTTAGCAATTAGCTGCACCTGTTAATTTTTCCCAGGTAGCATATGGGCCAGAGTTGCCTGCTACTGGATTCAGTCTAGTCCAGCCATTGAGCTGTGAATATGGCCCAAAGAATTGTCCTGTTTTTTGAGTAATAACGGCAAAAAAATGGTGAATGTCGCCCCTTGAGCCTTAAGGTAGCATTTGAATTTCATGAATATATTCTAACCATTGTAACAGAGTCTCTGGTCCAGTCTTAAAGGGGGTACCACCATCTTAGAATATTATGGCATATTTATAGAGAATGTATTAACACTGTGATTATTTGCATTTAGAAAAACCCATGCTGGTTACATCCAGTTTGCACAGATGTACAACTATTTAAAGAGCTTACAGGACTAGAAAACAGCACCGCTCTTATCTATGGGCAAGGTCTGGTACTGCAGCTTTAGTTGTATGTTACAAGGATGCAGAGGTCACTACAATTAGAGCAAATTCACATGCAGCAGGAATCTGGGGAACTGAAAACATGTTCCCTACATCTTTTTTGCAGCAAGCACATGAATATCTGCCGGCTCTATTAAGATGTCCGGGACAGTCACCGAAATGTTTGCAACAAATCAGCTGCTTGTGAATTCAGTCACTCAGAATTGTCATACGCATTTTTCAGCACACTATTCTTTGATGTTTCAGAAGCACACATGGTCAGGTCCACTATAGGAGGCATTCGCTCCCAAATTCCTGACATTCTTCAATAGACCGTGAACCTGATATAGGTTTACAACCATAGGTGTAAATCTAGGGGAGTACAGGGGGGACTGGTCCCCCCACTTTTTAGCCACTTCAGTAAAAAATAATCCATATGAAAGCATGAGATTATGGTAAGTGGGGAGAGCAGAGCACAGAGGAGGAAGACGTTAACTCTTTGCCTCCTATATTTCTGTGCATCTTGGAGGGACAGAGTAGGTAGCAGCCTCAAGTGTCAATGCAGAGTGAGAGCAGTGCTAATTGGTAGAGCAGGAGTCAGCATTCAGAAAGCTGCTCACAGTCCAGCACACTCTGTATCTGGGGCTGTATCTTTCCCTCCCATTGTATATGCTCAGCCCTCATCAGCTGAATGTCAACTGGACCAGACTATAGGAGACAGGTAAGGAGGGGACAAGGGTGTCAGGCGTTGTGTAAACTTCAGTAATTAGAGAGCAACTCATAACCTTATGGACTGCACCAAAACTGTTTACATAATGACTCCACCCGGACCTGCTGTGGGAGTTCACAGCACTCCCTCAGACCTCCTAGCTGAGTTAGAGGGGGCCGCTTCACTGCAGGGAGAGGAGGGGAGAGGAGGGAAGGGAGGGCAGGTGAAAGGGGAGGTGAAAGGGAAGGCGAAAGGGAAGGCAAGTGAAGGAGGGAGGAAGGTATAGGAAGACAGGGGATGAGACGGAAAATTGTCCCCCCACCACTTTTTTAACCAAAATTACGCCCCTGTTTACAACAGTTACTTTATAGTAAAAAAAAATAACCATTGTAAACCTTTATCAGGTTCACGGTCTATTCAAAAATATGACACAGTGTTGTAATCTGCTACAGAAAAGTACCATCATCATAAAACCAAGGTTTGTTTTGAGGTAAACAATAAGGGCGACATGCATGAAATTCATGCCCATAATAATGGCATAGAATGCACCTGATTTATGAACCTGCTCTACAGTGGTTCATAAATCAGGTGCATTCTAGTGCTAGGGCGACATTTCTGGCTCAGGTAAAGCACTTTGAAAGTGGTCTACCTGTCCCAGCAGTAATGCGCCTGGAATTGCGGTACTGAAGCTATAAATATGTAGCTTTGTACAGTTCTAGTGCGCCCCGCCTCCCGCTATGTAATGCGCCCGAGAATGGCGTGCAGGAGACTTAAACATGTATGAGCAGGGCTGTGCCTGATATCGGGCTGAAAAGAAGCCAGATATCTGGCGCAGCCCTGTTCGCACATGTCGACCTAAATGTTTCAGTTCAGTGACAGCAAGCAGATATCTTGAGAAACCATGAAGAAATTATACATTAAGTGTATTAGAAATTTGAATAACTTTGTCATATGCTCAATCAGCTTTACTTTCTGAAAGCAGAATGCCCTTCTAAATATGTTTGGCAACTTTCCCACAAGTGACTTAAATTGATGTTATAAAAGTAATGGTAATATCAATAAAGGGTTAAAGAGGACCTGTGACATCTTGTCGCTATTTTAATAAATCCTTGTGTTCTCTGTGAAATAGCAATTCTGGAAAATCTCGCATATCTCCGATTTGGATATGAATCCATCCTTGCAGATTACATACACCCATATATGATGATTGACTTCCCTGGGGTGATGGGACCTTCCACCAAGACAATGCAACATTTCACATTTGCTAGAATTGTCCATTATTGGTTGCAAAGGTATGACCAAGACTTCTAAGTACTACCCTTTTCCCCTTATTCCCCAAACTGTGGGAGCACCATGATAGTCATGTTTGCTCTATAACTAGCTGAGACATCACAAAGTCATACGTGGAGGAGTGAAACCAATTGCTTATCTGTAAATAAAAGCTAATCTTGTTAGAGATAAGGAGTCTGCTCTGAGAGTGAGCTCCGATCATGGTAACATCATTCTCTGCTCTCTGTCTAATCAGAAGGAAAGATATGGATGGTAAACTAAAAACACTCTTGTGCACTTAGAGCAGATAAAATCTCTCTTGTCTCAGGGCAATATCACTAGAGAATTTTTTTTTGTATCTAGCAAACATCTTCATTGACTTTTCCCGATGTGTTGAAAGTTAATCACTGTAGAGAGAAGAACCCTGTTAGTTTATTTTAGATGATTTAGGTGATCAGCCCTTATTTATGTCACCTTAGTCTGTTATGGAACATATCGGTGTCTTAGGAAACCAACTATAATCAGCTGTTCCTATAGAAGACCTGTGACATCTCCTGAAAGGTCTCTT
Organism: Phyllomedusa bahiana; assembly: GCA_025379985.1. NCBI lineage: Eukaryota > Metazoa > Chordata > Amphibia > Anura > Hylidae > Phyllomedusa > Phyllomedusa bahiana. The sequence goes on from JAODAL010008036.1 coordinate 23,769, forward strand.
TTAGTAAATTCTTGTGTTCCCTGTGAAATATCAATCCTGGAGCATCTTCTCTTATATCTCTGTGCTGTGTTGTTCTTCTGTTATTCCTCCAAGAAATGCATTACTGAATCTGTCAGGAGGGTGTTACCAATTAGAGGGGAGGTCTCAACACAACAATGCTTGGATGTCAGACTGTGGAGGGACACACCCCCAATTGGTGACCCACGTCTGACATATTAGTAATGAATTGCTAGGAGGAATAACAGGCGAACCACCCAACATAGAGATTTAAAGAAAGATGCTTCATAATTGTTATTTCATACTAGTATTTACTAAAAGAGACATGTCAGAAAAGAGCACAGGTCCTCTTTAGGGCACAAGTTTACAGCTTATGTAAGTGCAGCTTCTAGCAGGAGCTTTTGATATCATACAAACCTATGTATGAATGTGTGTTTGGATGTTGAAGATACAGAAGACAAAGCGGTGATCATGGGGAGGGAGAGGAAATTTCACTGTTCTTTCAGTCAGTAATCCTATTGAAGATCATCATATTCAGTTTCTCCCAGTCTTGAAGTGACTGATAACAGAGAACAACAAGTGGTCTACAACAGCAAGGAAAATGGATAAAAGATACTCTGTCTAGTGCACATTCCCCCTCCAGCGATTGTCTTTCCAACAGCTTTCTACTCTAAAGGAGTCCTGAGCAGGGGACCCCCTACATGATGTTCATATGTCCTAATAGAGCCCATAGGCTGAGGGTGGCCGCTCAGCACTCTAGTCAGCTCCTACCTGGCCTGAAGTGACTGATGACAAAGGACAATAGAGAATAAACAAGTGCACTGCAAATAGAGGAGAATAAACTTTAGTTATAGCGTTCCTTTTCCAATGTAGCACCATGGAGATCAGCTGTGATTGCCAAGGGAAGCTACTTGCATCTGCCCGTTCCCCCTGCAGCAATGCTCTTTTCAGCAGCGCTCCACTCTGGCAGATGGGTGAGATTTCTGATGAGGGATCCCCCTCTATAACAGTCATATGCCCTAACACAGCACATGGACAAGGGATGTACTGAGCGGACATAATGTCCTCGGGTCAGGAAGACAAAGCACAAATATATTAATATGTAAATCTTTATTGAAAAATTAACATATAAATAAAGTAATCCACATTTCTGAAAAGCGACCAGGAGATTCCCATAGATTATAGTCTTTTACAGAACATATTGTCATATATGTCCACCAAATAGGCAAGTCATATGAATGTATGCAGATATCCTCAAAGCCACCGCAATATGTATATGAAATCACCTATACTCGGGACGACAGATAATGTGTTTACAAAGATTCCCCATACCAGTCAATGGCAAATCTAGCGAGGAAAGTTAGGTGGTCATTTACAAGCACTGTGAGAGTTAAAGGGGTTGTCTCCCTACGAGGATTCCTTTTTATGTTTAAGATATTGCAAAAACAAGTCACTTTGCAATATGTGTCCATTAGCAGTGTCCTACCTATTCCTAGATATCCCCTCTTGTATGGGCTGCATCAGCTCCTCAGGTCACTATAGCTACAGACCTGTTTGATCTCTCCTGATAGGCTGCCAGCACTGGTTGCTATAGATACAGACCTGGCTTCTACTGCAGCCTAGTGGAGCCAGTAAACACGCCCCGGAATTCAAAATAAAACCAAGAAAACAGGACTGAGGTAAGATGAATCAATGTAGTGAGACAACCACTTTAAGGAGCACCTGTGACATCTCCTGAAATGCCCATTTTAGTAAATCCTTGTGTTCCCTATGGAATAATAATTCTGGAGGCTCTTCTATTACAACTCTGTGTTGTGCTGTTCTTCATTCATTACCATGAAATTCATTAACAGTCGGTCAACTGGGTGTTACCATTTGGGGGGTGGGAGCATGCGCCGTCTGACATTGTCCAATCACTGTGTGCTGGGACACACCCCTCTGAAAACTGGAACACCCATTTGACTATTTCAGTAATACATTTCTAGGAAGAATAACAGAGGAACAGCACAACACAGAGTTATAAGAGAAGATGCTCCAGAATTGATATTTCGCAGGAAACACAAGGATTTACTAAAAGAGACATGTCAGGAGATGTCACGGGTCTTCTATAGGACCAGCTGATTATAGTTGGTTTCCAAAGACAACGATATGTTCCATAACAGACTAGTGTGATATAAATAAGGGCTGATCCCCTAAATCACCTAAAATAAACTAACAGGGTTCTTCTCTCTACAGTGGTTAAAGGGGTTGTAGCACTACATTGAGTCATCTTACCTCTGTCCTGTTTTCTTGGTTTCACTTTGAATTCAGGGGCGTGTTTACTGGCTTCTACTAGGCTGCAGTAGAAGCCAGGTCTGTAGCTATAGCAACAGGGCTGGCAGCCTATCAGGAGAGATCAAAGAGGTCTGTAGCTATAGCAACCTGAGGATCTGATGCAGTACATACAAGAGGGGATATCTCAGAATAGGTAGGACACTGGTGATGGACAAATATTGCAAAGTGACTTGTTTTTGCAAGATCTTTAACATAAAAAGCAATCCTTGTAGCAAGACAACCCCTTTAACTTTCAACATGTCGGGAAAAGTAAATGAAGACTTTTGCTAAATACATTTCTCGTGTGATATTGCCCTGAGACAAGAGAGATTTTATCTGCTCCGAGAGCACACATGTGTCTTTAGGTTACTGTCCATATCTTTCCTTCTGATTAGACAGAGAACAGAGAATGATGTTACCATGATCGGAGCTCCCTCTTAAAGCAGACTCCTTTCCTTATCTCTAACAAGATTAGCTTTTATTTACAGATAAGCAATTTTTTTCACTACTCCACATATGATTTTGTGATGTCTCAGCTAGTTATAGAGCAAACATGACTATCAAGGTGCTCCCACAGATGCTCAGCTGGATTCAAGTCTGGGGAATAAAGGAACCAGGGTAGTACTTAGAAGTCTTGTTTATGCCTTTGCAACCAATGATGGAAAATTCTAGCCATGTGAAATGTTGCATTTTCTCGGTGGAAGGTCCCATCACCCCAGGGAGGTCAGTCAGCATATATGGGTATATGTAATCTGCAAGGATGGATTCATATTCAAATCGGTTGAGAGTATCTTCCACATGGATGATGTGCTGAGAGAATGCCACAAAAACACTCCCAAGATCATAACACTGCCATCACCAGCTTGTTTTCTTCCAGTAATGGTTGCAGGGTGTTTCTTCTCTGTCTCTCATCTGAGACGGCAATGACCATCTGAAAACATAACCCCTTTCCAGTCAGCAAAGATTAAATGCAGACACTGAGGGCTGTCTTAATAGCAGTAATGGCCCCAGGATAAAGCAGTGCACTGGGCCTTGCCCAAGCAAATGGCATTACACCAAGCACATGGCATCACACCAAGCACATGGCATCACACCAGGTGTCTTCAATTGCAACAGAAAAAAAACTCCACCTCTCACAGCCTAAAGCAGCATGCAGCCTAAAAGACAAATTATCGGAGCAGGGAGCCAATGGCATCCTGAGTATGCCTGAGCCAACTACCTGGGGCCTCTCTGCTCAAGGGGCACCAGGGCAAATAAAAAGAGAAGAGCCAGCCCACCATGTGAATGACGCGAAGCTGCACGGCTTACACTCTGAAGGTGTATAACAGCAATTCAAGTCAAAAAGGATGCCAGCAGCATTAGAAAAACTCACTTGAATATAATCCTTTAATGGTCCAGTATATAATCTGTAATTTATGGGACCTGCATTATATATCTTGGTCATGCAAGTATTTAATTGATCCTACTCAGTGGTACTATCATTGAATATCTGATACATCATTGTATGTGGATTTGATTTTAATGTATTATGTTGTCTTGATGAACCCTCATATCAGCTAGGGGGAAACGTGTCGACTGAGAATGAATGTGACTGTATGTCACCAAATGGTTGAATTAGAAGATAAACCTTTTTTGTCCACATATTTGCGTAATATATAAATGGAGTCCTTTTGGGATTCTCTAGAGGAAAAAGAGTATTATCCATTTGTTATTGTATCAGAGTAACATTTAGTATCTAGCTATTGAGGAGTAATACATCTTATCAATAGGGTTATATAGGGATTTATAGTTTGTACTTAGGTTCCGGGTAGGGGCACCCTTTTTGGGGCGATCACCCTACATTTTTTTGTTATCTAGGACTAAGTTATTTAGATTTGTGTAGGGTCTTAGTAGGGTAATGAGAGGTTTTAATATGGTTTAATTAAAAGGTATTTTTTAATGTGGTATTTAGTTGCTAGGTGATGTCTTTTGGGGTAGTTTTTTTTTTTTTTTTTTAAATCCTTGAATGGTCCACAAAAATGGGACATAATATGGAAAATGGCACAGGTTGTAATAGCTGACGCGTTTTGAGCCGCTATTGGCTCTTAGTCATAGCTAATGGTAATAGTGGCTCGAAACGCTATTACCTATGCAATTTTCCACATTATGTACCATTTTTCTGCACCATTAAAGGATTATATTCACGTGAGTTTGGAATGCTGCTGGCGTCCTTATTGACTTAAATTGCCCCAGGGCAAATGCCTATTGTGCCCAGTACATAAAACAGCCCTGCCAATACTGCTGTGAACACTGAAGCCTTTTCTGCCAATGCAGCTTTATTATCAGAGGTGCAGTAACCTCCAGCTTCCCTGGAAGGGTTCACGGAACTGTTGCATTATACATCTGGTTGCCCCCTGGGTCAGTCTGGCGGTGAGCTGCTCCACTGTAGTGTTTTGGTTGCCCTTGTGCACCCACATAGCTGACATTCACCTCTCACACCAATTGCATGTGGTGCTCCGCGGATTCCTAGTCAAATAGGGCATGTCCCCATGGTCCGGGATTACAGATGTTTTTTGGTTTTGAAACCCGTCTGTAAACTGGGTGTCAAGCTTTTACATGGCCCTCTATGAAAAATCCGTGCAGTGGCCCCCACTTCACGGATTTTCCGCCGGACTTTTTTTAGACCGTCGGCGGCCCGAAATACATAGAACATGTTCCTTCTTCCGCCCGGTTTTCGGTTGTAAAATGAACATGTCGGCATGAAGGGGGAGGGTTTTTCTCCGCAAAACGCGGAGAAAAGCAGTCTCCCAGCCTGCCGTGTACACGGCCCCAAAAGAGCGCAAATACCGGTTGGGATATCCGAACGGTATTTGCCCTGTGCCGTGTAAACGGCCCCTTACTCACAGTGGTCCATATGTCCAATCACCCTACACTTTCACCACAGCAGCACACGAACAGTTCACAAACTGCGCAGGTTCAGAAATCCCACCACCCTTGGCCCAAAGGCTAATAATCTTCCCATTTTGCAACTCTCATAAATGTTATGACTTACCCTAATGGCATCTGGGGATATGTGAGCAGACAGTCTATCACACATGCCTATACCCACCAAGCCAGCTCACCACGTCTGACTTACTTCATGAGCTCTGCGCTCCCAATCATAAAAGTAGAGAGTGGTCATAATAATGTGACTGTGACAATAAACCTCAAAAAAAAGCACCCTTGATCACTGCACAACCCTAACAGGTAAAATCCTCCAAAGCTCTTGAGTTATTATCTCCTAGTGAGATTTGCCTCTGGGAAAGCTGGCTGACAGGTAAGGTGGCCACCCAAGTTTCCAAGACAATGCAATGGTTAATCTTCCTTGGAAAGTTGGGTGATCCCTGACGAGCACTGTGAGAACTAAGAATAGCTGCTTCTAAAGGGTCCCTAAGGCACGGACGCAGAGGAAGCGCAGGTTTAACCATTTCCCACCCAGGGCAGATTGTTTGCTCTATAATAAGAAGAGCCCGGACCTTCCCTGTTAGTAACAAGTCATGTGCACTGGCTCTTCTATAAGTCATGTGCACTGGCTCTTATAACGCGCCATACGTGCAGGTGTCCTGGTTTCAGTGCTCTGTGCACACGCAGCGGTAGCAGCACCATGGACAGCGCCGCTGCTGCTTGAGTGGCAGGTGACGTCACGGGAGGGGGCGTGTCCGTGTGTTGCTGAGCAGGGAAGGGATGCACAGAGCTGTGGCTGGGAGGGAGCTGCAGTACGTATGGAGAGAGAGACACAAGCTACAGAGAGACAGACTGTAGCCTGCACAATTACCACCATCCTCCAGGCAGAGGACTGCCTGCAAGCTGGCACACTGTGGCACAAGCCCCTGTGCCAGCCTCACCTTGGATTATAAGCACCACTGGTGGGGGGACACAGGAGAGCCCCCACATTGTCTTTGCATTGGAATGTTATCTCCCAGGTGGGTTTCTAAGACTCTAAAAGCTCTTGTTCCCTGCACTTGGATTTCTGGAGAGGTCTTCTTGCTGCTTTGCTCTGGGCTTTGGGGGTCATTAAGGGTTTAGCGGACCCTGGAATGGACATCTCTGGAATAACTGCCAGGCTGAATCCTTAAACTCCGGATTTATTGGGATCCCTGTCTTGGAAGAAAAGCTGTATATCCAGAGAAGGGAGCCAGGTAATGCTTCTCATTCTGCCGCCTGTGATGTATAGCTTTCTATAGGAGACAGAGGTCACGCACTGAATCTTGAATGACAAACCTACAGGTGCACTTTAGTGGGTGCAAGGAGCTGCCTTCCATCGGAGGTGGTCCGTGTCAGACCCTCAGGTAACGTAGGGGGCAGATCTAAAGTTGTATTGTACTGGATAGTAACCTCAGAGGGTAAAGTAGATGCCTGTGCCCCAAATTCTGTGCTATGAACCCCACTTTTCTGGATATCCAGAGGACCAGCTGGCCTATAGGGAAGCATATTAGGGTCCATGCTAGGAGAGGTGGGAGCAGCCGTGTCATTTAATAATGGATTTCTCCCTGATCCATGAAGCACTTTATTCCAACCTCACCAGATCCTCCCGTGTCGTGATAGCTTTCAGACTCTGGAAACTGCAATTACCAAATGCCCCAATGCCCAACTCCTTAACTATGAAATATTATGCACAGGAAATCCTCCCCGAACAATCCCAGAATCAATGTATCCATAGATCATAGTATTTCCATAGTGGTCTATAGGGAACCTTTCTCATGCCATAGAGAAGGTTGTTTGATCAGAGACGGTGTGCCAGGATAGGAGACGCTCACAAAGAGGTGCCCAGCTGCCCACGGAGGACTGAAAAGAGCTGCTTTGTATGGGCGAATTAACGTTTCCACCTAAAAGCGATATTTTCCGGCTGAGCGGCAGATTGTGTTCCCACTTGAGGAGATTCCTGATTAATACATGTTTTGATTCACAAAATTCATGAGAGGCTCGTTCACGGGGTGCAGGCTGCAGATTTATGGGGTATACAGGTATTTTTAAAATGAAATCAGCCACGGTAAATGGATTTTATTGATTTCATGCACTTTCCAGAGTCTTATCTGGAGCCGCTAGATGTGAAATACCATGTTATCTGCTCTAGGTTCATGTAATACCACAATACTAAGGGACAGATAGCATGTAAATTCAATTAATGACACTGGCTTAGCATGTGATATAGTCAGAGACCTAGATTTAGAACCTCTATGGTACAGATCCAGTAGGTATATGGAATTATACTACTAGGGGGAGTTATTTTTTGCTTAGTGTCTATAGACTGTGAACACACAGCAGGGTATGACAGTGATTGGGTCCTATTACGTAGCCATCTATTGATTAGATAGTGTCTGGTTCAAGTTATATGATCACATAACAGTCTCTCAGGGCAGATGACGTGAAGGTGGGTGAAAAAGATTTGGTTGTGGCAGAAGAGAAATCACAGCTGATGTAGAAGGAGTGGAGAGTATGGAATCTGTACAGTAATTGGAGGACCACATCTAATTGTGTAGGACACCCAACCTAGATGAACATTAAGATAGATGGGACTAAGAAGCTACATGGAAATGAATGAGACAGTGAAGTTAGGGGTCACATAATTTTAAGAGACAGATGCAATTAGAGGAAGAGATAGTTGACATTTGAGGATCATAGATATTTGGTGTGGACTTTTTAGTTTGAGGGTGATTAAATGAGACGGTTGACCTTTGCGGGTCATATCTTACTTGTTGTTGATTTATTGGAACCTAGTTGGTTCTAGAAAAGATGACATAGAAGTGGGTATTGTAGATGTGATTGTGACAGAAGAGAATTCACAGTTGAAGGAGTGGAGAATATGGAAATCTGTAGAGTAATTGGAGGACCACATCTAGTTGTGTAGGACAACCAACCTTAGATGAAGGTTAGGATGGATGGAACTGAAAAAAAGCACATGGAAATGAATGAGACAGTGAAGTTAGGGTGTCATATAATTGTAAAGGATAGATGAAATTATAGGGCAGTTGACTTTTGGGGATCATAGATACTAGAGTTGGGGTTTTTAGTTTGAGGGTCAGTACCTGAAACAGTTGACATCAAGGAGTCATAGCTCACGTGTGACGATTAAATGGAACCAAGTTGGTTCCAGGGCAAATGACATAAAGGTGGGCGATATAGATTTGGTCATGGCAGAAGACAGGTCATAGCTGAGGGAGAAGAAGTTGAGACTATGGAAATGATCTATGCAGTAATTGGAAGATCACATCTAATTATAGAGGACAGCCAAGTTCAGATGGAAATCATAATTGTACAGGATGGAGGGAAGTAAGGAATCACGTTAAAATGAATGCGACAGTGAAGTTAGGAGGCCACAGTTGCAATTATAGGATGGGACAGTTGACTTTTGGAGATTATAAATACTTGGTTTGGGGTTTTTCGCTTTGAAGGTCACTGCATGGGATAGTTGACATTTAGGGGACATATCTCACTTGTTAACAACTGAATAAACCCAAGTTGGTTCCAGGGCAGATGAGGTGGGCAATACAAGTTTGGTTATGGCAGAAGCCAAGTCAAAGCTGAAGTAGAAGACCTGGAGAATATGACAATTGGTGATACAGTAACTGGAGGATCAAATTTAATTGTATAAGACAGCCAACCTTAGGTGGATATCATGATTGTACAAGATGGATGGAAGTATGAAATCACATGGAAATAAATATGACTGTGAAGTTAGGGGATCACATAAGGGATAGATGCAATTATAAGATCTGGCAGTTGAATTTTGGGGATCATAGATACCTGGTTTGGGATTTTTAGTTTGAGGGTCATTGCATGGGACACTTGACCTCAGGGGGTCATATCTCACTCCTTAAAGATTGAATGGAACTCAGTTGGTTCCAGGAAAGATGACATTAGATAGAAAATATAGATATGGATATAGCAGAAGAAAAGTCACAGCTGAAGGAGTGGAGTATATGGAAACTGTGTATAGTAATTTGAGGATCACATCTAATATATATAGAACAACCAACCTTAGATGGATATCATTATTGTAAAGGATGGATGGAAGTAAAAAGTCACATGAATAGTCATGTGACAGTGAAATTTAGGGGTCACATAATTATAAAGGCCAGATGAAATTATAGGACAAGAAAGTTAACGTTTGGAGATCATAGATACTTGGTTTGGGTTTTCAGTTTAAAGAGGTTGTCTCACAACATTGTTTCATCTTACCTCAGCCCTGTTTTCTTGGTTCACTTTGAATTCAGGGGCGTGTTTACTGGCTTCTACTAGGCTGCAGTAGAAGCCAGGTCTGTAGCTATAGCAACCAGTGCTGGCAGCCTATCAGGAGAGATTGAACAGGTCTGTAGCTATAGCGACTTGAGGAGCTGATGCAGCCCATACAAGAGGGGATATCTCAGAATAGGTAGGACACTGTAGGACACAGGTAATGGACATATATTGCAAAGTGACTTGTTTTTGCAAGATCTTTAACATAAAAAGCAATCCTTGTAGTGAGACAACCCCTTTAAGGGTCATTACCTTAGACAGTTTACATCAAGGGGGTTACATCTTACTTGATGATAATTGAATGGAACTGCATTTTATTTTCACATTTAATTGCATTGAACAATCAACATTTAGGAAGGGCTTCCATATGTATGAACTGTAATGGGATAACTTCTAACATCTTTATAGTATAAAGTATCCACTGTACATGAACTCAGAATGAAATGACCAGTCATATCACATTCATATGCTCTATGTATTGGTGGGTAGATTGGTCTTTACATATCAATAACAGCATTGGACATGAACATCAATCCAACATCAATAGAATTGCAACTAATTCCCAATACATTTTTACCCTCTACAGGTAGGTCACTCTTTATTGTTAAGAGATATACTACACTAGGGGAGCCTTTATAATTGCATAGTAAATTTTCAGTAAAAGTGTTGTCTGGTCTGGGAATACTCTATTAGGGAAGATGATGGGAGTTTCCCATTCAAGAAAGGGAGTAGAGCAAACAGCATGTTGATGCATAACATGGACAGAATATTGATTTTAAAGGACTTGTGGACTGTGTAGCACCTTATTTCACCTGTAGGGGTGCTGCAGGGAAATTAAACACTTGCTGCCAAGGTTCATCACAGATTACAGCTGATCACTGGAGATCCTAGCAGTGAAACATCTGCATATTATCGAGGGATCCTTGTAACATAAAAGTGTTTCGGAAGATTTCCACATAATTAGATAAAGTATTTGTGATGTTATAGCTAGGCAAGGCTGTAGTGAGATTTTACCTTATTTTTTTGCCCTTTTCGGGGTTTAACCCCGGATCCAAGGACTGGGATTAGGTTTAAAAAAAGATAAAGAAGGACGTCACATAAAAAAGGCTTCTTTTATTCAAGAGTCACAGGTACAAAAAAGGTGCGACGTTTCGGGGAGGTCCCCCCCTTTCTCAATGCTTGAAAAGGGGGGGGGAGCCTCCCCTAAAAGTCGACCTTTTTTTGTACCTGTGACTCTTGAAAAAAGAAGCCTTTTTTTATGCTGACGTCTATACTTCATCACTTTGGAAAATTTGACGGTGGAATCAGGCCAATCCTTACCTAAGGACAGTCTATTTCATCGCGCTTTCTGTGGTTTAATTAATTGTGGATTCCAGTGCTGACCCATTTGTATTTTTTGCTGGGATAGTAGGTTGGTCACCTTTTCCATAGAAGAATACCGACTACGTAATTCCAAATACAAGAAGGTAGTTATATCAGGGTGATGCTAAATTGATCACATTTACATAGGTCTAAACACTGCTACCAGAATTTCACAAAATGTAGTACATATGCAGAACTGCAAACAGGGGAGAAATGGCAGTACAGCTGTTAGGGACCCATATCAAAATAAAAAAGGCCCCTGCCTACCTGTCTTCTGCTCAGTGGAGCTCATAAATAATTTCAGAGGGCAGAGTGGGGTGGGGGGTGAAGGGCAGTGTTCCCAGATGTTTTGGCTTTCTGAGGTCCCTTAATTCCTGTGTGTATGATTTCATCATCAAGCCCCCCAAAAAGTACAGTCTCTAAAGTAAAAGCATATCTCTAAGCTTTAAAAATATATAGACTCCCAAAATGAATGAAGACCTAACTTCTGATCCCAGAGCAAAGCCCGAAAAGACACCAAAGTAAATTTAAGCATAAAAAGTAAGCATAGACCTCCTATACTAACACAGATCTCCTTAAAGGGGATTTCTCACTGGGCTGTCACAAGCAGTTTTACACTCTCACTGTCTCATCAAGCTGTGGGTGGTTTTATAGCAGTGTATTAGCATATCTAGCATCTATTTAAGTAGCTGAGCTGTTACACTGACAAATGCAGAAGATGTTATTTTTTTTCAGTAAACACAAAGTACATGTGCTGTGAGGACCGAAAAAAATGCCTTGTCTGTGATCCTGTTAGAGATAAGTAGTCTGTTCCGGAGCCCAGTCTGTCCATGGTGTGACATCACTCCCTGCTCTAATCTCTCTATTTAAATCTGATAACAGAGTTATGGTCAAGGAACTAGGTAACAATAGACACCTGTGTGCACCTAGAGCACATAAAATATCTCTTAAACTCATGTTAAAGTAAAACTATTTCCAATGTTTTAGAAAAAGTCTTCAATTACTTGACTTTCATGTTTAAAGCTATCACAGTAAATTTGTGAGAAAAACCCCCTTTTAAAAAAGCTCCAGTATAACCAAAATATATTATATATATATATAATATATATAAATATAAAATTTTTTATAATATATATAAAAGCATAACATGAAAACAGACCCCCTGAACTAACACAGATCTCCTAATCATAGTTCCAGTATAACTTAACTAATATATACTTTAACAAGAATGCAGACCTCACAACAGACCCCAGACCTTACCCCAGAATGAATTGAGATCCCAGGACAGACACCAAAATAAATACAGATCACCTTTAAATAACATGAGCTACAAATAAGATATAATATAAGGAGTAGATAAAATTAAGCAATAAACACCCACAAATGTACATCATCACATGTATTAAAATACCATTATTATTCTTGATACCCTAGGCGAAAAGCGGGCTAAGCATACATTGGGGTGTGCCTACATGGTCTGTGTCTTTTGCTTTTATACTTTTTGTTCTAGGACTTTTACATGGGTTTCTGTGTTATGTTTATTAGGGTTATGTGAGCACTTTATGTGGATTTAAAGGGAACGTGTCATCAAAAATTAATTTTTGTTTAACTCACGATTTTATGTTAAACACATTTTTTAAGAATTTTTTGGTTATATTTCCTTTTTAATTTTTCTTATCACTTCAATATTTTTTAAAAATTTAAAGTCCTGCAGTTTTCATTTTGGGCCATAGGTTTTGGTTTGCACAGCTTTAACAGCGTCAGAGACAGCTTTACAGAGTTTTCATGCACATAAAACCATAGACTGTTTCTGCCCGTAGATTAAATAAAGTTTTTCTAGCCCAGCTGTTTGGACCTAGGAAAGAAATCACTCTGCAGGGAGGAGAGGATGAGAGCTGTGACACCCCTCTTTGTGGGGGTGTTTTTAAAGGGGTTTTTTTTTGGGAAATGTGGGGGGGGGGGTGGGTTAAAAACGGGTGCCGGGGGGAAAAAAAAAAAGGGGGGGGGTTTTAAAGTGAGAAACAATTAAGTCATTTTTTGATGACACATTCCCTTTAAGATAAAGGGGTAAATTTTTTTTCCCCCCTTAAGCACTTACATTTTTTGAAAGCACTTTCTTTTTTTGAGGGGTTATTATATTAGTCATGTTTTTTTTGTGGGACGATAATAAAATCTGATATTGTAATATATGTGTTTTTTTGGTAGGTGTTCATTTTAAATTTTTGTTATTTAAAAAAAAAAAATGTATGAAAACTTTTTAGCAACCTATCAGAGCTTCCCTTTCATTTGTTTCAAAGCACTGTATGAAATAAAAGGGGAGCTCTGATCGGTTGGTATGTGGCCCAAGGAGTGTGGAGTACATACAGACCCCCTAAGCTAATATAGCTAGCCCCAGTATGACTACAGCCCCCAAACAAATTATGTGCATCTTATATAGACACATGACAATTATGCTGCCACAGAGTCTTCTTCAGTTCATCCACTGTGAAGTCTCAATGTGCCGTTTCAGCACTTGATGTGGACATGGGACCTTATCTTTACAGGTCGTTCAACAGCTTTTCAGCTTTGCCCATAAATTTTCAATAGGATTGAGATCAGGGCTTTGTGATGGCCACTCCAAAACATTGACTTGGTTCTCTTTAAGCCACTTTGTAACCAGTTTGGCAGTATGCTTCGGGTTATGGTCCATTTGGAAGACCCATTTCCACCCAAGCTTTAACTTCCTTGCAGATGTCTTGAGATATTGCTTTAGTATTGCCACATAATCTTCTTTGCTTATGATGCCATCTATTTTGTGAAGTACACTTGTCTCTCCCGCAGCAAAACAACCCCACAACATGATGCTGTCACCCTCGTGTTTCACAGTTGCAATTGTGTTCTTAGGCTTCCAAGCCTCTCCTTTTTTCCTCCAAATGTAGCGATGGTCATTATGGCCAAACAATTCAATTTTAGTTTCATCAGACCACAGGACATGTCTCCAAAAATGTAGGTCTTTGTTCCTATGTGCATTTGCAAACATTAATCTGGCTTTTAAATGTTTCTTTTGAAGTAATGGCTTCTTCCTGGCAGAGAGGCCTTTCAGCCTATGTTTAAACAGTACGCGTTTCACTGTGGATAATGACATAATCTTACCAGCTTTCGCCAGCATCTTCACAAGGTCTTTTGCTTTTGCTCTTGGGTTGATATGCATGTTGGACCGAAGCATGTTCATCTCTGAGACACAGAACCCATCTCCTTCCTGAGTGGTATGATGGCTGGACATTTCCATCTTGTTAGTACTTACATATAATTGTTTGTACAGATGAACAAGGCACCTTTAGGTATCTGGAAATTGCACCCAAGGATGATCCAGACTTGTGCAAGTCCACAATCCTCTTCTTAATAGCTTGGCTGATTTCTTTTGACTTTCCCATGATGTTACACACAGAAGCAGTGTGTTTCTGGTGTGTCTTAAAATACATCCACAGTTGTGTCTCTAATTAACTCATATAGTACCAATAAATCTATCAGAAGTTTCCAAAGACATGACATCATTATATGGCATCATCATATGGGCTGTCCCAAATAATTTAAAGGCATAACTTTTGACTTTGCAGAAAGTAATAAAAATGCCTTAAATTCTCTCTCATTATCCTGGCATTTGGCAAATATAAAAAATGTTGGTTCCTAATTGACCTAAAACGGGGAAGGTTTATTCTGATTTCATGTGAGATAGTGAGAAAAACCTGCAGATGTGTCTTTTTATACAGTGTATGTAAACTGGTTTCAAATGTACATATACATATCTATCTAGGGGTTTTTACACATTTGCTTGACAAAACTGCAATTTGCAATCATACCCATGAATACATGCAAGATACTGTTATGACAAAACTGTTATTAGTACTGGCCTGCTTACAGTGGGTTATTCCCAGCTGGATCGGTGTCTTACCGATCTGGTAGCAAGCCTAGATTGGGATAAGGATTTGTGTTATTGCAGATTCAGTTTCTTTGGTGTGTTCAATTTAAACCATGTCTCTGTCTAATCTTATTACTAGAAAAAGCTGATAAATAATGCAGTCTAAGATGAAAAATGAAGAGTCTTCACTGCCCCCAAGCTATGGATCCTCTCCATACAGACTCACAGAAATACAGATTTGAGATGATCAGACTGGTTGCCAGGGATTCATGCTTCCCGTCACCAGTGGTCATGTGATTGCCGGGGCTCTGTAGCCACAGATGCTGTTGGGTCTTATCACACCCAGATCAGCTCTTTTGTTATTAATGAGGACTGAATTTCCCCTATAACTGGGGCTAATGTATCAGTTACAGGGGAGATCAGAAAAAAAAAAACCCTTAAAAAAAATACCACCCCATCTCCACCCTTTAAGGTTTTTTTTACTTTATGGTGGTGTTTTGCCAAGGTTTATGAATACAGGTTCTGGATACAGCTCTAACCCCTTTCTGACCTATGACGTATAAGTACATAATATCGCCGGTAAGTGGCTTTGAAGCGGGATCGTAGAGAGATCCAGCTACACAGCCGCGGGATGTTGGCGGCTAATTGCAGCTAACACCCGGCGGTTACACCCGCTGCCCGCCTGCGCTGTTTAACCCCTTAGACGCTGCTGCAAAGATGGCTGCGACATCTAAATGAATGAGAATCGGTGCCGCGCACCATTCTTCACTCCGATCGGAGTCCGAACACTGAACATGGCAGTGGAAGCCTTGTGAAGGCTTCCATCTATGCCATGTTTTGAAACCAACATCTTGGTACACCCTAATGTACCATGTCTATGCAATGCATAAGGCTGTATTAACGATTGTGTCCCATAGTGGTGAAGTGCCCTAGGGGGACCCCAAATTTAAAAAGAAAAAAAAAAAAAAAAGTTTTAAAGGGTGTAAAAAGAATAAAAAAAAAAGGTTTTTTTTAAAATTTTAAAACCCACCCCCTTTTCGCCTTTTTCTTTAAAAAAAAAAAAAAAATAAAAATTTAAACACATTTTTGGGTATGGGCGCCCGGAAAAAGTCAATCTAAAAAAAAGGACTTTAAATTTTAACCCTTTGTACCTGAAAAAATCGAAAAAGAAAAAAAAATTCCAAAAACCCCAAAAAATTGGGCGGTTTTTGGGTAATTTCACGTCCCAAAAAATTTTGGAAATAAAAGTGATAAAAAAAGGTTGCAGCTTTTCTAAACGGGAAAGCAAAAAAAAATAAATTTCAGCCCCAAAAAAAGGCCCCCTCATGGCCCTCTGTACTTTTAAATATAAAAAAGTTATTTTTCCCCTACAAAATGGGGGCGCAGCGCAAATTTCAAAAAAAAAAAAATTTTTTGGTTTTTTTTTTTAATTGGTACCAAAACAAAAACAGAAACCAACATGTTTGGTATTTTTCGAATCGTACCCAACCTTTTAGAATACAGATAATACATCTTTTTTAACCGAAAAAAATTTTCCGAAAAAAAAAAAAACCCCGGGCAAACATGGTGCAAGAAACGTTTTTTTTTTAAAAATTTTTGTCCTACTTAAAAATTTTTTTCCTTTCCCCATTATATTCTATATTAAATTGAATAACACCTTTTAGAAAGAAACAGTTTGTCCCGCAAAATTTTAAAACCCCTTATATTTATAATAAGGGGGGAAAAAATAAAAAAGTTAGGTAGGAGGAAAAAAAATTTAAAGGGGCCATTTTAATAAACCGTCCATCGGGAAAGGGGTTAAAGAATCCCCAGTCAATTCAGGACCCCAACCCAATTTTTTTTTAACATAAAAATTTAATAAATTTATATAAAATGTTTAAAAATATGATAAAATAAATAAACGGGTTTTAACAGGAAATAGTGTACCTTTGGGTAATTTTGCTAAAAAAGTAATTCCCGAGTTTAAATTTTAAACAATACTTCACCTTTTGGCCTAACACATTTTTCAAAAAATCTTCAGCCAGAGAAGCAAATGGCGAGAACAAGGGAACTCTGGGGCCACCCCAAGGGAAAGGGCCCTCATTGCTGGTACAAAGCGTGTGAAGTCCCCAAAAATTTTTTTCTCTGGTTTCTTAAATGTTTTAAACAAAAACTGGAAAGAAACAATCTAAAATTTTGTGTCACCATAGACACAAAAGGTCTTTTGTATGCCCTTTCTTTCCGGACCAGGGGGGGGACCACTCCCTGGGGTCTAAAGAAAAAGGAATAAAAATTTTCACTCCAAAAACCGGGGAAAATTGGGCCCATTAGATCATAAATTAAAAAACTGAAGTCTGAGGGTTTGAGAAAAAACAAGGAAATTGGCACCCTGTGGGGATTTTAAGTTTGGTTGATAAAAAAAAGGGAAAAATGTTTAAAGGGCCTAAGAAAAAGTAAATTTAACCTGTTAAATAAATTTTTGTTAAACCATAAAAAAACGCGGGCCCAAAAATTAAAATTTTTTGGGGGGAAAAAAATTTAATGTTAAACCCCAATTAAACCCCCCCCCATCCACATTTAAAACGGGGGAAAAAACGTTCCAAACGAAAATCCCAAATTTTTTTCCCACAAATTATTTTAAAATTTGGCCACATTTGTTTTTAAATTGGAAAAAAACAGAATTTTTTAAAATTTTTTTCCAATTTCCCCCCATTAACCTATTTTTTTAAAAAAATTCTTTAAACAAATTGGGCCCCCCCCCCCAATAAAAATAAAGCCTCCCCCCTTGTCACGGGGAAAAGGTGGTTAAAATTAGAAATAATACCCCGGCAAGAAATTTCATTTTTTTTTAAAACCCCTTTGCCCAAAAAAGGAAAAAAAAAAAAGGGAAAAAGAAAAAAAAAAAAAAAAAAAAAAAAAATGGAAAAAAAAAAAAAAAAAAAAAAAAAAAAAAAAAAATGGGATAAAAAAAAGAAAAAAAAAACCCCCCCCCCCCTAAGGGGGGGGCCCCCCCCCCCCCCCACCCCCCCCCCCCCCCCAAAACCCAAAATGGGGGGGGGGGGAAAAAAAAGGGGGGGGGGGGGAAAAAAAAAAAAAAATAAATTTTTTTGGGGGAAAAAAAAAAAAAAAATTTTTTTTTTATTTAAAAAAAAAAAAAAAAAATTTTTTTTAAAGGGTTTTTTTTTTTATTATTTTAAAAAAAAAAATAAAAAAAAAAAAAAAAAAAAAAAAAAACCAAAAAAAAGTAAAAAAAAAAAAAAAAAACAAAAAAAAAAAAAAAAAGGGAAAAAAAAAAAAAAACCCCCCCCCCAAAAAAAAAAAATTACCCCCCCCCCCCCAAAAAACCCCCCCCCCCCCCAAAACCCCCCCCCCAAAAAACAAAAAAAAAAAAATCCCAACCCCCCCCCCCCCCCCCCCCCCCAAACCCCCTTTTCCCCCCCCCCCCCCCCCCCCCCCCCCCCTCCGTTCACCCCCCCCCCCCCCAACCCCCCCCCCCTTTTTTATTCCTTTTTTAAAACCCCCCCCCAAAAAATTTCCCCCCCCCACCAATACCCAAAAGGTTCCCCCCCATACCAAACCCCAACCCCTTTTTTTCCAAAAAACCCCTTTTTTTCCCCACATCCTTTTCCCCCTTTCATAAATTCCAGGGGCCCCCCTTCAAATTGAACCTCTGCCGGGGCCACACGGGCCTTTTGGTACCTCTCCCGGCCACCCCGGCATTTTTAACCCCCTCCAGGGGCCAAAAAAGGCATTTTGTACCTCTGAAAGGGGCCACATTTCCCATTTTGAAACTTGCAGGTCCACCCCGCATTTTTTAACCCTTTTCCAGGGGCCACACTGTAAATTTTTTGTCCCCTCTGAAAGGGGTCCAAAATGGTCATATTTTATTTGGGGGGGCCGAGGGACCACACTGGCATATTGTACCTCTGCAGGGCCACCCCTGAAAATATTTTCCCTCGGGCGGGGGGCCAAAACGCAAAATTGTACCCCCCGGGGGGCCCAAAAGGGTCATTTTGTATCTCTCGGGGGCCCATTTGTCTTTTTAAAAACCTTCCGGGGGCCCCACACGGGTCATATTGAAATTTTTGGGCCGGGGCCAAAATGCTTTTTTTTTTTTTTTTCTATCTGAGACCTTTATGGCACTTGCATTTTAAACATCAAAAAATTGGCTGAGGGTTTTTCGGCCCCCACTTTAAAGGGCCCTGCCAGAGGCCCCAGAAGGGGGGCCCCTGCTCTTTCCCAGAAAGGAAAGATAAAAGGGAGCCTTTTTTCATTTCGTTTTGGAGGTTACAGAATAGCTCTAAAAAAGTAACTAGAAGAACAACACACATTAAAAGGGCCCTCCCCCCTTTCATCATTTTCCTCCTTTTCCTGGACCCGGGGCCCTTTAGAAAGACATTTTTATAACTATACCCTGTGGGTCTCCCCATGATTATGTCCGAATTTTAATCCCCCCTGAGGAAGAAACCCCAAGAAAATGCAGAAACATTTTTTAAGGGAATTGCTTATTTAGGTTGCCTAAGAATTAAACCCCTATAAAAAAGGCCAAACAGTGCCACCCCTTTACATGCCCCCAATAACAGTGCCAGCCATCCCAAAACCCCCATAACAGTCCCAAATCATACACTGTCCACCATAAAAAGGGGCCACCCCAATAAAAGAAACCCATTATAACATGTCAGGTAAAACAGAAAACAACCAAAACAGTGGCCAGCCATACACTGACTCCCTTAACATGCCGGGCCCAGACATTTGCCCCCCATATCAGTGCCCAGCCCTAACTTTGTTTTCACCAAAAAAATTTCCACCCAAAACAGGGGCCCACCATAACACCCCACCCTACATTGCTTACCAAAAACACTGCCAGCCCTTTACAGTGCTTACCATAACAGTGCCCAGCCATAAAGTGCCCCCCAAAATTAATCTGCCCAGCCCAACAGTCCCCCATTTAATAATAGTGCCACCCCTACAGGGGCCCACCATTAAAATGAAAAACCATATAGCACCCCCCTTTTACAGTGCCCACCATAATAGTGCCAGCCCTACAGTGCCAGCCATACAGTGCTTATGATAATAGTGCCAACTCTACAGTGCCCACCATAACAAATCCAGTTCTACAGTGCCAGCCATAAAAGGCCCCCACTATAACAGTGCCAGTAAATACAGCCCCCCACCAAAAATCAGTGCCCCCCCTAACGGGGCCCCTTCCCGAACTGGCCCACAGGGCAATAGGGGAATCCCTCGGGGCCTCTTAGCTTTGTAATTTTGGGAGTTGTTTTTTATCCCCCAAAATAAAAAAAAAAATTAAAAAAAAAAAGGGGGGGGTTTTTTTTACAGTAGCTGGGAAAGGGGGGGCCCCCAAAAAAACCCCCCCCCGGGGGCCCAAAAACCCTTTGGGGCCCCCCCCCGGGGGGTAGGCCCCCCCAAAAAGGCCCCCATTAAAAAAAATTTTCCCAAAAAAAAAATTTTTTTTTTAAAATTTGGGGAAAAAACAAAGTATTTTTTTCCCGGTTTTGGGGGGCCCCCTTTTCCCCCCCTTAAATTTGGGTTTCCCCCAATGGAAGGGGTTTTAACCTTTAAAAAAATCCAGGGGTTTTTTTTTTTTTTCCCCCCCAAAAAGGGGGTTTAAAAGGGGGGCCAAATTTTAAAACCTTTTTTTTTTTAAAAAAATTTTTTTGGGGGGTTTTTTTTTTTTTTTTAAAAAAAATTTTTTTAAAAAGGGGAAAAAAAATTTAAAAAAAAATTTAAAAAAGGGGGGTTTTTAAAAAAAAAAAACCCCCCCCAAAAATTTTTTAAAAAAAAAAAAAAAAAAAAATTTTTTTTTTTTTCCCCAAAAAAAAATTTGGGGAAAAACCCCCCCAAAAATTAAAAAAGGGGTTTTTTTAAAAAAAAAAAAAAATTTTTTTTTTTTTTTTTAAAATTTTTTTTAAAAAATTTTAAAAAATTTTTAAAAAAATTCCCCTTTTTTTTAAAAAAAAAAAAATTTTTTTTTAAAAAAAAAGGTTAAAATTTTTTTTTTTAAAAAACCCCCCCTTTTTTTTTTTCTTTTAAAGGGGGCCCCAAAAAAACCCCTTTTTTTTGGGGGTTTTTTTTTTTTCCCCCCAACCCCCTTTTTTTTAAAAAGGTTTTTTTTCCCCCCGAAAAAAAAAAACGGAAATTTTTTCCCCCCAAAGGGGAAAAACCCCCCCCTTTTCCTTCCCCCAAAAAAATTTTCCCCCCCCCCCCCCTTTTTTTTTTTTTTTGGGGGAAAAAACCCCTTTTCCCCCGGGGGGTTTTTTCCCACCCGGGGGAAAACCCGGGCCGGGGGTTTTCCCCCCCCCGGGGGGGTTTTCCCCGGAAAAAAATTTTTCCCGGGGGGGTTTTGGTTTTAAAAAAACCCCCAAAAATTTTTTTTAAAAAAATTTAAAAAATTTTTATTTCCCAAAATTTTTTTCCTTTAAAAATTTTTTTGGGGAAAATTTTAAATTTTTTCCCCAATAAGGGGTTTTTTTTTTTTTGGCCCAATAAAACGGTTTTTTTCCCCCCCCCCCAAAAACCCCCCCCAAAAAATTTTTTTTCCCCCGGGGGGGAAAAAATTTTGAAACCCCCCACCGGGGGAAAAAATTTTTAATTTTTTTTCCCCCCCAAAAAAAACCCCCCCCTTTTTTCCCTTTTTTTTTTAAAAAAAAATTTGGTTAAAAAAAAAAAAAAAATTTTTTTTTTAAAAATTTTTTCCCCTTTTCCCCGGCCCAAAAGGGGGAAAAAGTCCCCTTTTTTAATTTTTTGGGGAAAAAAAAAATTTTTTTTTCCCCCCAAAAAAAATAAAAAATTTTTTAAAAAAAGGGGCCCCCCAAAAAATTTTTCCAAAAAGGGGGGGTTTTAAAAAAAAAAATTCTTTTTTTGGGGTTTTTCCCCCGGGGGCCCCCCCAAAAACGGGAAAAAAAAAAATTTTTTTTTTGGCCCCCCCGGGGGGGAAAAAAAATTTTCCTTTTTTATTTGCCCCCCCCCTTTTTTTTAAAAATTTTTATTGGCCCCCCCCCGGGGGGAAATTTTTAAAAGGGGGGGAAAAAAAAACCCCCGGGGGGGGTTTTTTTTCCCCCCGGGGCCCCCCCCTTTTTTTTAAAAATTTTAAATTTCCCCTTTAAAAAGGTTTATTTCCCTTTTTCCCAAAAAAAACCCCCCAAACCTTTAAAAAGGAAAGGGGGGGCCCCCCCCCTTTTTCCCCCCAAAAAAAAAAAAGGGGGGGATTTAAAAAACCCCAAACCAAAAAAAATTTTTTTGAAAAGGG
Source organism: Phyllomedusa bahiana (assembly GCA_025379985.1). Classification (NCBI taxonomy): domain Eukaryota; kingdom Metazoa; phylum Chordata; class Amphibia; order Anura; family Hylidae; genus Phyllomedusa; species Phyllomedusa bahiana. Next base: position 45,839 of record JAODAL010008036.1, read on the forward strand.
GGGGGGTTTTTTTTTTTATTTTTTCCCCGGGGAAAATTTTAAAATTTTTTTTAAAAAAAAGCCCAGCCCTTTTTTTTGGGGTTTTCCCAAAAAAAAACCCCGGTTTTTTAAAAAAAAACCCCCCCCAAAAAAAAAAAAGGGGAAAAAAAAAAACCCCCCCAAAAAAAAAACCCCCCCCAAAAAAAATTTTCCCCCCTTTTTTTTTGGGAAAAAAACCCCCTTTTTTTTTTTCCCCCCCCGCCCCCCCCAAAAACCCCCCTTTTTTTTTTAAGGAATTTAAAAAAAAAAACCCCGGGGTTTGGGTTTTTTGGGGGGAAAAGGACCAAATTTGGAAATTTCCCCCAAAAAAAAAAACCCCCCCACCCCCAAAGGAAAAAAAAAATTTTTTTAAAAAAAAAAAAGGGGAAAAAAGGGGGGGGTTTTTGGGGGGGGGGGGGGTTTTTTTTTTTAAAAAAATTTTGGGGGTTTTGGGGTTTTTTTTTTTTTTTTGGGGGTTTTTTGGGGGTTTTTTTTTAAAAAAAAAAAAGGGGTTTTTTTTGGGGGGTTTTTTTTTGGGTGGGTTTTTTTTTTTTTTTTTTTTTTAAAAAAAATTAAAAAAATTTTTTTTTAAAATGAAATTTTTTTTTTTTTTTTTTTTTAAAAAAAAAAAAAAAAAAAAAAAAAAAAAAAAAAAAAAAAAAAAAAAAAAAAAAACAACCCACTAAAAAAAAAAAAAAAAAAAAAAAAAAAAAAAAAAAAAAAAACAAAAAAAAACCCACAAAAAAAAAAAAAACAAAAAACAAAAAAAAAAAAAAAAAAACAACCCCCAAAAAAAAAAAAAAAAAAAAAACCCCCCCCCCCCCCCCCCCCCCCAAAAACCCCCCCCCCCCCCCCCCCAAAAAAAAACCCCCCCCCCCCCCCCCCCACCCCCCCCCCCCCCCCCAAAAAAAAAAAAAAATTTTTGTATAATAAAAAAAAAAAAAAAAAAAAAAAAAAAAAAAAAAAACCCCCCCCCACCCCCCCCCCCCCCCGCTTTTTCCCCCCCACCAAATTTAAAAAAAAAAAAAAAAAAAAAAAAAAAAAAAAAAGGGGGGGGAAAAAGGCCCCCCCAAAACCCCCCCCCCCCCCCCCCCCAAAAAAAACCCCCCCCCCCCCCCACCAAAAACAACCCCCCCCCAAAAACCCCAAAAAATTTTTTAAAAAAAACCCCAGAAGCCCACACTGCACATATTCCCCCGGACAGTTCACCATTGCACATTTTCCCCGAAGCACACTGCACGGATTTTCCACCGGACAGTCCACATTGCACCTATTTTCCTCCTGACATACCACTCTGCTCTGATTTTCCTCTGGACATTCCTCACTGCACGGATTTTCCACTGGACAGTCCACACTGCACATATTTTCCGCCGGACAGTCCACACTGCACGGAGTTTAAACCGGACAGTCCACAATGAACATATTTCCTGCCGGACAGTCCACACTGCACGGATTTTCCACCGGACAGCCCGCACTGCACGGATTTTCCGTTGGATGGTTTATAAAAACTTGGAACATGTTCATTCTTCCAACCGGTTTTCGTAAAGAACATTAACCTGTGGATACAAAGGGAGATGGCTTCAACCGGCAAACCACGGACAAAAGCCGTCCCCTTGCGTGCCAAAAAAAGACCAAATAGCATTCGGGAAATCTGACTGGTATTTTGTCTTTGCTGTGTCAATGCACCCTAATTGCCCCTGTCCCACATTTTTATAGAAGGATCTGTGCCAAAAATTGACTCACGTCCAACATCCAGTCCTTAGGGGGCTTGCCGCACCACATTCATAAGATTAGAATTTATGAATGCGTCTCGACAGGATGTGGCGCAATAATGGAGTACTAATCCGTACCATTTTTAAAGTGGCAAGACTGAGACAAAATTTGGCGCAGACACTTAATGTGCCACTTTTTTGGCACATAAATGTGTCTCACAACGGGTCACATTTATAAAGTCCTGTGAGAAACTTTCATTCATACTGGCGAATGCCCCACTAACCTACTGAGACGTATAACTTTCTAGTCTGCGCCACTTTTCATTCATCTCTCCCTAAGTTTTCAACTAGCAATGCCTAAATCAACAGGATGAATGAATATTAAAACCTTATAAAATATCTTATTAGAGAAAAATGCTTCCTTCTCTAAGTATCATGATACTTTCCTGCCTCCCCTCCAAAAATTATAATTCACTCTGAAAAACCTTCTTCAATCAGATTTACAAGACTCCGTTATTAGGTTACCTGCTGCCAATAGAAGTCTATGGAGAAGGGAGGGGAATGAGGAGGAGTGGCTAAAAAGAGACAAAGACAGCTCTACTAAGTGTAATATCTCACCTCATTACTGTATTCACAGGGTACACTGCTAAGTACTGCTCTGTAGTGCTGCTACTATTGCTGCTACTATTTATAGGTAGTAGTTTAGAGGAGCAGGATCTCCTCTTCTGTGTGTAGTGTATTGGAGTCATCACAGCAGCTGCTCTATATGCACTGGCACAAGTGAACTGAAAATTAGAGATGAGGCTGCAGATCATAAAACTGATGAAAGATTCCATATATTAATTATGCAGTGGCCAGAAATAGTGCATTGTACATATATGTCAGCTTGTCCTGAAAGGTTACCTGAAAGTACTAGTATACTTTAGGTACATTGCAAAGTTTTTTAAGCTTTAACTATTTTTTTAAGATATGGTAGACTCATAAATGACTGACCTGCAATGCAAATCAAGTATGAAAACAGCTTTCCAAGACCTAGTAAAGCTGATTTAGCCGATTATACTGTGTATAAGGCAGTAATTTTCTCCTAATGGCGCTTTATTTGCTTGTGGTTTATAAAGCTCTGTCCACATCTGCTTCCAGTCTCTGTGGGAATTTGTTAAGGTTTCTTTACTTTTGACAAAAAATGATCCACCTCATGCTATGAAGATAACTAACCCTCAATGGGATGATCCATCATATGACACACAGAGCTCAGTATCATAGCTTCTGGTACGAAAAGAAGCCATAGCCCAGATGTAAACAGAGCCTACTTCTTTTATTTTTTGTTGCATTTGAATGAAAATTAGCTCTTACTGTACACCTTGCAGGGATAATGCTTATGTTCAGCAGCCAATCTGAATAAGCAGAGCTGCAGTATACATTACATGGGAGGAGCACCAATGCCACCTGAGCCTCTACTTAGATAGCAGAGGGATTTCAGCCAAGTCTTATTACATGCTGAAATCACTGGGGATAAATGTCTTAGTGGCTGGGTTCAGCTAAAAGGCAGTATAGTTGCCCCCCTACAGAACATATATGATACAGATAAGTATCCAATTGCACTAAATTGCATACAATTGGCACAGTTTAAGGTAACTGCCTTAATGGAATTCAACTCTCATAATGTCATGGCCCCTTGAAAGACAAACAGGATGGATTGGACATGGTATACACTATTGGCATGCTATTCACAGACTTCCACTGTTATATAAGGTGAAACAACATGGTCATAAAGATATAAACCAATGTGGAATAAATCATCCCCAAAAAAGGTTGAAACAGTACAATCCTTCTGAAATCAGAGTCCTTCTTAAAAGGGTGAGGCTTCTGAAAAAGAGACCTGTCAGTCATCAGCTGTGGAGCATACTCACTGTAAACTTCTCCCATTGATTTAACCCTTTAAAAGGGGTGTTCCCATCTTGCACTAGGATATTCCATCAGAGTGTAAAAGGTGCAGGTCCCATAAATAATAATAAAAGGTGCAGTTCTCACCTGTGAGACACCTATTATTATTAGTTATTTTTAGTGTTGAGCGATTACGTTGGCTAACGACATCGGTCGATGGTCGATAGTTGGCCATCATCGACAAGATATTCGATGGTCAATGATAGATGATCGCCGATGACCATTAAAGTCTATGGGAGAGCAACAACACCTTCATTCTTACACCCAAACAGGGCTGGAGAAGCTGGAATTAAAATCCACAAAAGTCAAATGGATACGTGCTACATCTTAGGCAACACACTTAGGTTATAAAAGCCACAGAAAAAAAATCACAGACCATTCACTATCCCTGTCTTGTACCACAGCATGACCCTTAAACCTGCATCATCCACAAATTAAAAAGTGCCAGAAGGCAGTATAATTTGAACCATCATTTTACTTGAACTGGACATTGACTATCCATGTCCTGGAACACAGCATGAGCCCCAAACCTGCATGACCCCAGATTAAAAAGTGCCGGAAAAAGAAGTCTTTCAACCACCATTTTAGTTTCACTGGACATTGACTATACCTGTCCTGGGCCACAGCATTAGCCCCAAACCTGCATGACCCCAGATTAAAAAGTGCCGGAAAAAGGAGTCTTTCAACCACCATTTTGGTTTCACTGGACATATACTGTCCCTGTCCTGGGTAGCGCTTGCCCCTCCGTATGAGTGCGGACCAATTGAGCTTCACTTGGAAATACTGGTGGTTAATGATCCTGTTCCACCCAGGTGCCCTTTTTCTTGGCATTCTTTTTCTCATTTTACTCAACGTGCTGGAGGAAATTGTCTCTGTACTTTGTTCTCTGTCCGTGCTCCATACTCCATGTCCTCTGAATAACCTACATCTGGTCAAGTTTTCCTGTACCTCCCTTGTACAATTCAGGGGAATTTTTTTACCAGCTATTTTGTACATGCAAGTTTTTTAGTAGTTTAATTCTAGAAAACACATTTTTAAAATAGGATGGAATCCCACCATGTCTTTGTTTCTCTTTTTTAATTGTATTAAATGGGTTGTCTCAATACAGGGATTGATAGCTATGTTAAAGATCTTGCAAAAAACAAGTCATTTTGCAATATGTGTCCATTAACAGTGTCCTACCTATTCCTGTTTCTGACAGCACCATCACCCTTGAGCCACTCTTGACAATTGTGAAGAACAAATGTCTGTTAGAAACAACATTTTTTTTATAATAGGACCTGTAGTATAGCTGCATGTCACAGCAAAATGCCCCCAAAAATTCAAAGCATGACCCTTGAGCCACTTTGGACAATTGTGAAGAACAAATGTCTGTTAGAAACAAAATTTTTTAGAATAGGACCTGTAGTATTGCTGCATTTCAAAGCAGCCCATGACCCCCCAAAAAATTATTTAAAAATATGATTATCTCCCCGCAACATACTATTAAAAAAAAATTGTGATGGAGAAATGCCACTTAGAAGCCACATTTCGGATATTAAAAGGTATTTTTGGCACCTTTCAATTCACCTGTGGTGACTACAAAATTGCTGTATTCACATTTAAGTGCAAGGTGCCTCAATGAACAAAGCTGGCCTGCGCCAAAGTGAAAAAACACGTATCTGAAATGTATTCGGATAATAAAGGTATTTTTGGCACCTTTCAATTCATCTGTGGTGACTACAAAATTGTTGTATTCACATTTAAGTGCAAGGTGCCTCAATGAACAAAGCTGTAGTGCGCCAAAGTGAAAAAACACGTATCTGTAATGTATTCGGACAATAAAAGGTATTTTTTGGCACCTATCAATTCACCTGTGGTGACTACAAAATTGCTGTATTCAAATTTAACTGCAAAGTAGATCTATCAACAAAGCTGGCCTGCGCCAAAGTGAAAAAACACGTATCTGAAATGTATTCGGATAATAAAGGTATTTTGGCACCTTTCAATTCACCTGTGGTGACTAAAATTGCTGTATTCACATTTAAGTGCAAGGTGCCTGAATGAACAAAGCTGTAGTGCGCCAAAGTGAAAAAAACACGTATCTGAAATGTATTCGGATAATAAAAAGTATTTTTGGCACCTTTCAATTCACCTGTGGTGACTACAAAATTGCTGTATTCACATTTAAGTGCAAGGTGCCTCAATGAACAAAGCTGTACTGCACTAAAGTGAAAAAAACACGTATCTGAAATGTATTTGGATAATAAAAGGTATTTTTGGCACCTATCAACCTGTGCTGACTACAAATTTGCTGGATTCTAATTTAACTGCAAGGTGGATATATCAACAAAGGTGGAATGGGCCCAAAATCGAAAAAGAACACCTATCTGAAATGTATACTGATAATAAAAGTGGAGTTTTGCACCTAACAAAGAGACCTGCAGTTACTAGAAAAGATGTGTATCCTAATATAAGTTCAGGCTGCCCAATATCCAGGAAATATTTCAATAGAAAACTGTTAATAATAAAGCTGTTGCAGTGCAATGTCTACACTAAGTCTTGGTGAACTTTATCCAGTATTCTTTAAAGAGCTTGTCTGTGTTCGCCCATGCCCCCCCCCCGCTTCCCCCTTGTAACTTTACAGCGGTAGATGCTCCTTTAAAATTCTCTACCTAACTACTAAAAATGTTCCAATCTCTAAATCTAACAAAAGTTGTAAGGATCACAGCTAATAGTAGAGGTTTCTCTGTGAAGAAATAGAACTAATTTCGCTGAGCTGGTTGGACACAGGCAGAGCGCAGTCCTACTCCCTATGAGACGCTAAGAGACACTGAGCATGAACGGGAAAGGGCTGTTTTATGTAAAACGAGGTCATGTGATTTTTCCAGCCAATCGCAACCATACACATCCCAGTCATGACGTCGCACACACATCTCACCCTGCTCTATTCTGTAAGCTGATTTGCTGGCCGCCAAAATTACAGGAAGCGCCGAAAAAGGCGCAATATTAATAGATGATGCACAGATTTTAACCTAAATTATCGCATGATCTAAAAATTTCGATCAACATAAAAACTGTGCCGATTTAAACTTTGTCGATAATAATCGCTCAACACTCGTTATTTTAGAGCGCCATTAATTCCAGGGTGCTCTACAAAGCCAAGGGGTTCAGATACAAAATATAAGGCCAATACAACAAACTGATGCAGAAGGAGGACCCTGCCCACAAGAGCTTACAAACTACAATTAAGAAGGGGGAAGACAAAAATGGTAGAGATGCTTGTACTATGGTGTAGTGGAAGCAGAGTTGTTGTAGTCTATCCTGAAGAGATGTGTGTTCAGTTCATTTCTGGAATGTTTTAAGGTGGTGTAGAGTCTTATTTGCTGGTGCAGTGATTTCCAGAGTGTGGGGGAAGCACAGGAGAAATCTAGGAGACAGTTGTGTGAAGGGTTGATAAGGGGAGAGCAGAGAAAAGGTCCTGTGAGGAGCGGAGATTGCGTGAGGGGAGGTATCTGGAGATTAAGGCAGAGATGTATGGAGAGGAGAGGTTATGGAGAGCCTTGTAGGTCAGGGTTAGTAACATGAACTGTATTTAATGGGAAGCCAGTAAAGGGATTGACAGAGGAGAGAGGCAAAGCAGGAACAAGGAGAGAGGAGGATCAGCTGAGTAGTGGAGTTGAGGATACTCTGGAGGAGAGCAAGAGTGTTGGACAGGAGGCCACAGAGAAAGATATTACAGTAATTCAGGAGGGAGATGATGAGGGCAGGAACAAACATTTTTGCAAAGTCAAAGTCCAGAATGCAGCAGGATCTTTTTCAGATGGAGGTAGCAGGTGTTTGTAAATCAGACAATATAAATCTAAAGAAACCTTTCACCCGTCTACGTCATATCTTATCGATGTGCTATTAATGTGCATGATAGGGACAACACATTAGGAGCTTGCTATAGCTATCCGTACATAAAGCACTGCTGTCTCATCCCAGCAGAGCCGAGGCCCCACAGCGCCATTGGCATTACATATGGCATTATATTGCAGAGAATACTGTAATATGGCTTCTGCTGGAGCTTGACACATAAAAATACTACTATTTATGTCTTCCTATACAATCAGAGCCACATGGAAGTACAGTTGGGCCTCATTGATGTGGATGGAGGGTGTATAGAGACCGGATCTAAGAAGTATAAGACGATAGTAAAACTGGTTATGACTTATCTGGGTGAGATTGCTTTGACATACTTTCTGCAGTGTATAATGTTCATAGTATACTTTACGGTTTGCTGGATATCCTTTTAGAGTTAATGTATATTTTATTCAGTCAGTGTGTGCACTAATGGGATCTGTTTCGTTAAAAGGCCACTATTGTGGAAAAAAGGTCTCTTTTGGATCACCACCAGGTTGCACATTACATTAACTATCACATTCTGCAAAGACAAAGCGTTATGGATAAATCCAAGTGTTATTACATTTACATGCCTTCTCTTGGGGGGTTTTGCGTTTTTTGTTTTTTTTTAAGGATTGTTTCTCATTCACAGGCACTCTAAATTGGGCAGAGCAAGTCTTGACCTCATACTTATTCCCCTTTAAAACTTTTCTTTGACATGATTATGCATTTTTTCTGTAATAACATAGTGACAAATCTTACTCATGTCTCAGGGATTCAGGCTTCTGCTAAATAAGCCCATGCCTACTTTGTTCTGCACATTCAATACATTTGTTAACATCTTTTACCATTTACTGTAAAGAGATTGCCTAATTTAGAAGCCCCAAAGCCTATTTAATAGCACAGAGTCTCTTACTAAGGACCCTCTTTTAATATCCAGGTTGGAGAATAGCTACAAAAAGTACATCTTTGTCTGGAGGACCTCGCATTTCAGTGCATTGCATGGACATCATACTGATTTCAACAGGCACTGTGTAATACTTCATATGCCCTGTGGTGGTGCTGCAGGGAAATTATACAGTTGCTGCCAGGTTTTCCAATATATTACAGCTGATCGCTGGAGATCCTAGTAACAGGAAACCAGATGATCAACCTATCCTTGGGTGATTATCCATAGTCGACAACTACTTAAATGGAAATATTGGGCCTCATTTATTTTTAGTGTCTAACAGTAAGACTGTCATTGTTTCCCATAACAACCAAAGATCAGCTTTTTTTTTTGTAATACTCAAACTGCTTTATCATTACTTTTTTCAATCAATTTCAACTAGTTATTATAAAATGGAAAAAATGATGTACAGACAGAAATGTGACTCTAGTAATCAAAATAATTGCAGAGCTCAGGAATTACTCCGTTACTTTTTATTACAAGTCTGAAGCCCTAATCAAAATTTTTGAGATTAGATATCATTTGACTACTGATCTTGTCATTTCATGTTCAGGTTATGCCTTATGCTTACACTTCTGTACTTGCTGGTATATGGTGTTTAATTACTGTACAAAACTGTATCATTCAAATTGTATATGTGGAACTATAGGCCTAAACCCACATGAAATATGCTACAGACAGATAGGAAACTGATCGATAGGAGAGAATAACATAAACATAAGATAAATCTTAGATAGATAAATAGATAAAGACAGATAGATAGATAGATAGATAGATAGATAGATAGAAGAGAAAAAGACAAAACACAAGATAAATCTTAGATAGATGGACAAATAGATAAAGAAAGAAAGATAGATAGATAGATAGATAGATAGATAGATAGATAGAAGAGACAAATATAAACAACATAAATCTTAGATAGATAAAGATGGATAGGATAGATACGTTAAGAAAAGATAAACATAAGATAAATCTTAGATAGATTAATAGATAAAGATAGAAAGTTGGATAGATAGATGGAGAAAGATAAACATAAGATAAATCTTATAAAGATAAAGGATAGATATAGATAGCTAGATAGATAGATTGATAGATGTATAGAAGAGAAAACAATAAACAAGATAAATCTTAGGTGGATAAATAGATAGACAGACAGATGAAAGCTTAAATTGATATTTAATACATTCTGATATTTTGGCACAAAACTTTATCTCAAATTTCAAGCTTTCATTGTTTGTTGCAATGAATAAGAACTCTCTGCAGCAAGTTACTTGCAATAATCTTTTTCTATAGATGGAGATAGATATAGATAGTAGATAGATAGATAGATAGAAATAGATTGAATGGGCATAAGTGATTCTGAGATGGTAATAGATGATAGATAGATAATAGATAGATGTAGATAATAGATAGGAAGGTAGATATTGATATTGATAGATAGATAGATAGATAGATAGATAGATAGATAGATAGATAGATGCTGTAGGCTAGTGTTGTTCTTCATAGAAAAAGTTGCAACTATTTTCTTCACACATACTTCCCACAACAAGGATATTTCCTTTGACACCTTTAAGATTTACGACTTGGACATGTAAGAGAAACTGACGTCTGTGTGACTGCCCTATTAGACACAGAACTTCTTCTAGACAGGGATGCCACCATATAAGGGATCGAGGTTACTTTCACACCCTGTTCCCTAAGGTGGCCCAGAAGGTCTTTGTCCTGTATACGAAGACAAGCATTAAAAGTATCTCTTGATAGTTGGTGGGCTCTATTTGCAGAGTTGACATCAGGCCCTTCACATTAGGTCTTTGCTTATAGAATATAGAAAAGGACACGAACCCGAATATAAATGATAGTAGCTGACTAATTCAGCAGCCCCCTCACTACACCCTCAGTTACTAAAATCACAGCACCTAGTAATGGATACCTTCAGATGGTTATACACTCCAACTGTTCTTAGGTCATAGTAGCACCTGCCGCCACCTCTTGTATTCGCAGCCTACAATGACACAAATACTTCTCACTCTTTTCTTTGTATGCTATAAACATGAGCTATACACCTGCACACATACAGCATAGTCAGCGATATATCCACATAGCAGGCACTGGAAATTGCACTGCTTAGTCAATCACATCCATACGTCCCCACGTACATAAATGAATACGCTTTACACTTTCTATCCATTGCTCTCGCTAGAAATGTGTTCAGTCAGTACAATAACATTAAGAACGAATTTAGTCTTGTTGCTGTGCAATGGACGTACAGAATAGAGGCTCCACATCTATAATACTGTGAAGGGACATCTGTCACTCGGGGCTCTAGACAGGAGCAAGGATTTTCACGATAGATGGTGATGCCTCTCCATAAATGCTTTCACTTAGATATATATCTATCGACAAATACATATATTTGAATTTCGCAATGGCCGCGCTGTGGGAATGCAGGAGTTGGCGGAATCAAGGTGTCTGGTACTCGGTTGCATTCATGAGGGAGTTTATAGTGTGAGAGATTATTCACAGAACAGCTCCAAGCAATGGTACAATTACTGTTAATAGATGGCCGTGGGGCATTGAGGCCGATTTGTGCTATGTGTCAGCACAGCCGTCATCCTCTGAGAAACATCATTTTAGCTAGACGCTGTATCCTAAAAGTTATCTTGGTAGGAGAAAAAAGAACTGTATCCAGGAGAGAAAATAACAAAGACTATCCAAATCCACATTGCATAAGAATATAAAAAGAGCCTGAGATGTGTACGGCCTCCAAAACCTGGCCTGACACCAGGAATGGCCGTTTGGCATTAGGATACCTTACATGCGGCAAAACAACTCTGATTAACACAGAGGTATAACTTGGAACTCCTGGGCCTTTATGCCAAATTTGTAATAGGGACCCCTAGGGCTGGGACATCTGGTAGGTGAAGGTAGGCAACCACTTATGGTGCCACCTCAAGTCTGTCAGGAGTGGGTCGCAAAGATGTAAAGAGTGGGCTCATGAGCTAAGCCTACTCCATACAAGGCAGGTGCCAGCTGTTAGTTACAGCCAGCCCCTTCCCCTAGCAGCTAGGCCTAGAGAAAACTACTGTATAACTACTTGAATGCCACAGTCATCCCAACTGCTGCATCTAGGCAGTTAAGCAGGAAAGGGGCAACCTCTCCCACCTCCTGATCAGCGGTAGGACCAGAGATAACTACTGTGTAACTACTTAGATGCCATAATCATCCCAACTGCTGCATCTAGGCAGTTATGCAGGAAAGGGGCAACCTCTCCCACCTCCTGATCAGCGGTGGGACCAGAGATAACTACTGTATAGCTACTTGTATAGCTACTTAGATGCCACAGTCATCCCAACTGCTGCATATAGGCAGTTATGCAGGAAAGGGGCAACCTCTCCCACCTCCTGATCAATAGTAGGACCAGAGATAACTACTGTATAACTACTTAGATGCCACAGTCATCCCAACTGCTGCATCTAGGCAGTTATGCAGGAAAGGGGCACCCTCTCCAATCCCCTGATCAGCTACCCCGCAATGCAATCGAGGGATGCCAACCAATAGTCATGGCAGGCAGAAGCCTAATGAATGTCCCCAGGCCTGCCATCTTACTCCCTCTATTACATCCTGCCAGAGGCAAAGTGTAAAAGAAGCTGTAATTGCATACTATTCTGCAATACATTAGTATTGCAGAATAGCATACAAGTGATGATGCCCCCCAGTGATTAAGTACCCTAGAAGCACTAAAATTACAAGTAAACAAATTGTAAAAAATATAAAAATACTAAAAGTTCTAAACACTCCTTTTATAAATAAAAAAAGAAAAACATAAAAAAAACATATTTCATAAAAGTCCCATCTATTAATATATCTCCTGCCATAATAAAGTACCCAGCTGCAACATTTTCCAGAAAAGGGTGGGGATATTATTTGCCAAGGGCACCACAATGCTTTATCCCAGCCTTGGGGTCCACTAACGGTCATAGATTATTTATAGCATTGATCTAATTATGTTTGTACAGAGCAGAGTCTTTTGGTTCAGGTACAAGTGCAGTGTCTGTATCATCGATAAGTCAAAGGGTGTCCCTATTTCTAACATTTATGGCATATCAATATCCTGAACACAAGAACAGAGTGAAGATCAGGCTTGCATTGAACTCTCTGTTCATTTCAATGGGAGCTTCATATACAGCTTATTTCACCATTTGGCTGTACTTGGATCTCTCATATAAGAGAATGGAGAGTACCACACTAGCGTGACCTACTCTCCGTTCTTCAAGGAGACTTTGGGAGCCTGTTCTCAAGATAGATGTGGGTTCCAAAGGTTGAACTTTATGGTGTATCCTGTTGATATGTCTGGGAGGAAAACATCCCTTTAAGCTGATGGATTAAGAGAGTGCAATGGAGGCTGATCAATGGCCGCCCAATTAAGGGCTAATTAGTGAGCTGGATAATAGCTTGCCATACGTGTCCATGTTCTCTGTCAGACCTCTCAACTATTGAACATCGGGAAAAGGGTCAAGTGACTGTTTCTAAAGATAAAGACCACCATAAGACTCAGAAGAGTACTCCAAACATAAAAATAATACTTTCACAGGAAAAAGGAAACATGCAAAAACAATTAATCCTTTAACCAGTTTTAGTCCTCAGTGGCCATATAGAGGTTTAATGGTAGCTAAAGGTATGGGGGTATGGGAACACCCCTATTAGTTAATCCTTCCCCCCTTTTCTTTCTTATATAGGTATTTCTTTATGTAATATGGTTATTTTAGTCTTAAATGCTTTGTGTTATTAAGGGGTAAACTGTTCGGGAAGTACTACTGCAATGTCTTTAAATCTAAATGTAATAAATTCACAGTAATTTAAAGTGGTAGTAAGTTCCAGAGTGTGGGAGAAGCACGGGAGAAGTCTTGGAGATGGTTGTGTGAGGAGCTGACAAAAGGAGTTAGGAGAAGGTCCTGCGAGGAGCAGAAATTGCGTGAGGGGAGATATCTGGATATGAAGGCAGAGATATATGGAGGAGAGAGGTTATGGAGAGCCTTGTAGGTCATGGGTAGTAACGTGAACTGTATTCGCTGGGCAATGGGTAGCCAGAGAAAAGATTGAGTGAGGCAGAGGAGAATCAAGGAGAGAGGTGAATTAGCCGGGCAGCGGAGTTGAGGATGGACTGAAGGGGAGCATGACTTCTGGACATGGGATGGACCCCCACTCACTATAAATGACCCAAACTACCATATACATACTCTATATGCACTTTTGAATAAACACACAACACATTAATTCTGATGGGGCATCATGTTCTGGCCTGACATTCTAGCAAAGCCAGTCCACTTCTGGGGCATCAATGACCCTACCAAAGATCCTCACTCCACAGCCAAGCCACCACTGAAAAACCATTACCAGAACTCTCAGGCTGGTTTCCAAAGCTCAGCCTGTCCACCACCATTAAGTTGAAATTGGTCCATGATAACTTGCCTGCAACTTCCATTTGACTCCCCAACCGCAACACTAAGCCGTGACATATCTTTAAAAAATCAACTTTTTTTGTTATATTTATATTATTTTCAAGGCCTGTAAAATAATATTTAAAACTAAATTAGGCCATCTCAAAAGAAAGCACTAAACCCCCAACTCACAAAGAGTCATCCTCCAGAACTCAGGAGAGGAAAATACCCCTGTGGAGAAAACCTCTAGGGAACCATGGCTGGAGAATTGTCCGTCCCCTGGGCTTAGAGGGTAACAGCAAATAAAATGAATATGAAATCTCCAAATTTTTTTTCAGGTAACAAATTATTATGCATAGACACTCCTCTACCTCTAAAAGGGGAATAACCCCAGCATAAAACTGCCCAATGTAATAGCTGGATTAGTGGATCCACTGGTGAAGTGGTGGAAGCTACCCGGATATATAGGGTCAGCGCCCGGCAATAACCAATTACCGGCTCACTGGCGCTTTAAATCTCAGTGAGCCGGCATGCGCGCCCTAGGATGTGGGGATACGCACAGCGGGCGATAGTAGCATGCGGAGGAGCAAGAGCACAGCCGGGTGAGTAACCACTGGTAGTACGACATGCAGACCACGCCGCCATTTGTCCCCGGCAGTGGGGGCACAAGTGTGCCGCGGCCCAACATGTTGGCCACATGGCGACTCGTAACACCCAATTACTTATATACAGTACAATAATTTCCAAGCGTTCAAGGTACCCCCTCCCACAGTCATGTATCCCTTCGCCTATTTCTTAGGGCTTTCAAGAGTGCTGGATGGAAGGCCACAGAGAAGGAAGTTACAGTAGTGTAGGCAGGAAATGATAAGGGCATGCACACAAGGTTTTTTTCAGAGTCAAAGACAAGATAAGTGCGAATTCAGGCAGCAGGAGGTGCTCAGGGTCTGGATGTGCAGTATGAAAAACAGGGCAGAGTCAGAGGATATCCCAATGAAGCAGACTTGTGGTACTCGGAAGAGCATGAGTGATTGACCATGATAGAAAGATCTGATTTAAAAGTAGAGTAAATGGGATGAAAATCATGAACTCCATTTTCTCAATATTGAATTTGAGGGGGAGAGGAAGAGGATATGGAGGACAGACGTTGTGGGATCCTGGAAAGGACTGAGTTAAAGGGGTTGTTCGTTTTCCAGATATATTGCGTTGTTCATTTTATCACAAGTGATTTTATCACCTTCTGTGCTGTCTCTGGTTCCCCAAGTGACCGACCAATGTACATCTCCCCCCACCCATGCTGTTTGTCCTATCTGATAGCAGAGAGTGATGTCATCACACAGGTCACTGCTGCACAGAACTCCAGACAGTGAGAGCTTGTTTGTTATCTGATCTTTCAGACAAAAGACCGTAATTACTGCTGTTTACGTTACCTCAGAAGCTTCCCTGTCCTGACAGCATGAGATTTATCTAATTAGCAGAAGTCTGAATACATGGAGCCCATATGCTAATTACAGACAGCTTGACCAGGAAGTGACAGAGCAAAGCAGCATTATTTCATTCATGCATCTATGAATCTTTGAGATGAGACAACCCCTTTGACTTTCAGGCCAGAGATTTGAGTCTCGTTAGAATGCAAGTGGTACTGAAAGCCATGGCTTCCCTTTTTTGGGTATTTTTAACATCAGCACTGTGTGGTTTTTTTTTTACTTTTTTCTTTTTTTTAATTATTGTATATTTTTACCTCAAAAATAAATTTTTTAACAAAACAGGCCCCGCAAGACACATACATCGGGCACACCAGACTTATAATTATTTTTTTATCCTGCAGTTTTATACCGTAACTGAGCTTTAAATTTGGATGAACCTCCCAAATCGGGTTAAAACAATTCCCACATCTTAATAAACAGTGGAAACTAAGTGACACTTTTTTTTTGGGGAATAATTTTCCATAGCAGTTTCTGAGCCCTTTACAGTGAAGAATCTATAGTATCATCTAGAAATTAAACCATGCCTCTCCGTCTCCACTAGATCGCCTTGTGTTATTTGCCACATTTAAAATAAAAAACTCATTTAAACAATCTTTGTATTAAACCTTTGGAAAATGTTTGTACTGTATTTTAATTGGGGTCCATCAAAAGGGTTCGGTGTTTACAGAGTAAATAGGGTTTGTGTAATTTTTCTTAGTAATATAACCACCAAGTCCCTTTGGTGTACTCCTCCCTCTATATCCCCTGAAGTTCCTGAATGTCAATAAAAAAACCCCGGTATTCCGTATTACCACTTTTTCCTGCTTGCTAATATCAAAGAGCTTTTCTTAAAACAGCCAGGCATAGTTTACAGTGTTAGGCCCGATTCACATGTATGCCTGCATCCATATCATAGCCACAAGTCCTGGCCCAGCCACAGATCTGATCTCAACTCACAGCATCGTAGGGATCTATGACGTCTTGTCAGGTCATTAAATTTTGGGCCCGGCCCAAAGGGATTTTAAAGTTGTGGGGGCACAGATGAAAAATTTAAATCCCCCAATTTTAAAAATACGGGTGGGTATGGAAAGATTCAGCCCCCTTTAAAAATTTTAAATCCTTTCTTTCATTGCGGGCCTTTTTGGAAAGACCCAAAAAAATTTAATTTTTTTTGCTCATTAATGTAAAATTTCTGCCCCCCCCCTCCTTGAAAGAAAAAAAAAACAGAAATGTAGATATTTTTTTAAAAAGTATTAAAAAAAGAAAAAAATGAAATATCACATGGTTTAGAAGTATTTTAGACCCTTTTCTCAGTAATTTAAATAGAAGCAAACCCTTTTTAGCTTTCTACATCAAAAGTCTTCTTTGGGAAAATGCAACAAGGTTTTTACACCTGGATTTGGGGGTCCCTTTCCCCTGTTCCTTGCAGACCCCCCAGTTCCCTCAGGGTTTAATGGTAACGTTGGGAAAAGCCATTTTCAAGTCTCTCCAAGATGCCCCATTTGGGGTTTTGGCAGGGGTCGGTTGGGGGCCCGTCAAAAAAGGTCCCCAGAGCAAAACAAACCCACAGTTGCTGCCACCCCTGGGTTTTTACCTGGGGAATTTTTTTTCTTAGGCCCTTCCCAAACTTCTCCCCTTTTTTTTCAAATGTAACCCATGGGCATTATGACCAAAAAAGTTCAATTTTAAATTTAAAATCAGACCACAGGACATGACTCCAAAAATGTAGGGCTTTTTTTTCTGTGTGCATTTGCCCCAAAATTAATCTGGCTTTTATTTTTTTTCCTTTTTGGGAAAGGCTTTTTCGGGCAAGTGGCCCTTTTAAACCCATTTTTTAAAACAAACTCGTTTTAAAATTGGGGTTAGACACAATCCCCAACCACTTCCACCCCATCTTTACAAAGGGCTTTTGCTTTTTTTTCTTGGGTTGATATGCACATTTGCAAACAAAAACAAAACGTTCATCCCCTGAACAAAAGAACCCATCTTCCCCCCTCAGCGGTAAGATTTACTGGAAAATAACCCCTCTTGTTTATACTTGGGGAAACTTTTTTGGGACAAAAAGATGGAAAAGAGGGACCTTCAAAGGGATCCCGGAAATTTCACCCAAGGATGACCCAAAATTTTACAATTTCCCCAAAAATTCCCCTTCCCAAAATTTTTTTAAAAAGGGAAAGTTTAAACCTAGTGAAGTACATTTTTGACTTTTTAAAAAAAATAAAAAAATGCCTTAAAAAAATTTTCTCTCATTTTTTTCCCGACATTTGATAAATCTAAATAATTTTGGGAAAACCTAACTGACCTAAAACTGGGAAAATTTTTTTCTTAATTCATGTCAGTGAGAAACAAATGTATATGTGTCTTTTTATATAATGAATGTAAACTTCTGGTTTCAACTGTATATCACCAACCAATCTACAACTGCCAAGACCACCACGGAAGGTCCAACAAATAGGCTCCTCTCACCTCCAATAATCACTATAGTATTTCAACTTTCTTTTAATTCTTTAGTCCCATTTTTGGGCATTCCAAACATCATTTTTTAAATTTTCAAAGGGGAAAACCCCGTTCGGGATGTATCCATTCCATTGCCAAGTCTGTTTTTAAGATCCCCTGGGTAGCAAAAGAATGGACACCGACATTTTGAAGGAATTAACTCTTTTTCAAGCAAACTAAAGAGGAGTTAATTCCTTTTAAAATCCAAGGTTGCGTTCATCATTGTGCCCGGGTTCCCCCTTCATCCGATGGATCTTTTAGGGTTGCCAATGGAACGGATGCATGCCAGAAGTAAGAGTATACCACTATTTTCGATTTCATAAATGAACAAAAAAATTGGATGAATTAAAAATAAGTTGTTGCACATAAACTGAATTGATGATCTAAAACACTATATAGTGCTTTCATTTATTAGTCATAATGGAGGGTAACTACACAGTGAGGCACATTTTTTATGGCAGTTGCACCAGAATTCTGGTACAATTTGCACCAAAATACTGGCGCAAATGCTTTACGTCCCATTTAATATGAATTTTAGACAGATTCTAGCCACCTCTGGGACAAAAGTGGCCTAACCTAGTTAAAAGGGGTGTTGCTTCACAGAAAGGGGAAGTGACTTGGAATGCGATGCCGTGCATCAAAAAGTGTGCCAACATTTTGGAACAAATAGTGGCATACAAATAGTGGCACAAAGAAAGCCAACTAACAGAAGCTGTAAACTTAAAAGGGGTTTTGCCACAAACTAGTTCCTTACCCCCTTATCACTAGGGGGGGGAAAAATTTTAAACAAACATGCTGATCATGAACCTGCAGGGGTGAGAGGGATGGCGTGAGGAGAGTAAACAGAAGGGGGGAGCGTCTCAAAAGTTTATCAATAAAAACTTTACAACAGGGATTCTCTATCAGAGACAAACTCATACACTGCATTTTCCCCACAGCCCCTTAAAGTCATTAGTTCCCCGTCAAAAGATAAGAAGTTGCAAATGGGGCCAGATAACTCCTTCAGCTCCCCTTTGGGGTGTTTTTGTAAACTTTCGGTAACTAAGGGGGGCTGAGCAATCGAGCCTTTGAGCTTCACTTTTTAAATACATTTTTAGAAAAATTATTAAATACCCCTTTTGGAGGATCCCACAAAATTACATCGTGGAAAAACCCCCCTTTTTAAATAGACAGTCTTAAGATCGTCTTTTACCTGGTGTTGATGAATCTGGCCTATATTAAGACTGTCTTCTCTAAGTTTACACTGTCTAAATGTGAGACCTTATTGACTAATCTGCCCCAGTGTCTTCTGCTTTGGAGGATCAAACACTTTTGTGCATTTTATGGACAGTTTGTTAATTTGGGTGAGCAATGTGTAATGCTTCTGCTTCTTTTCCATGTGTTGATGCCTATGACGATCTAAGGGGGTTCTCCAACTCCTGGGAAAGACTAAAGAGTCACCAGTGTGAGAAAATAACCAAAAAAGTACTGACCTCTTTAATGTACCACGGTTCAGTGTAGAGCCTATGGTGATCACTTGGGTCTGTTAGCGGTCGACGTGTCCTAAATCCACTGCTTATCTAGTGTAGAAGCTTTAGCAGTCACTCTGGTCTTTGTTTACAAGTGCAAGTCTGCTGCAGGCATTCGTGGCCTCGGCGGTCGCATGCCATACCATTAGTCCATTAGTGATGGACACCATGATGTTTGTGACTTCAGCGGTCTTGTGCCATACCATTGGCTTCTGCACTCAGTGATGGACACCATGATGTTTGTGACTTCAGCGGTCTTGTGCCATACCATTGGCTTCTGCACTCAGTGATGGACACCATGATGTTTGTGACTTCAGCGGTCTTGTGCCATACCATTGGCTTCTGCACTCAGTGATGGACACCATGATTTATTGTGGACTTCAGCGGTCTTGATGCCAATCATTGGCTTCTGAACTCAGTGATGGACCTACACTGATGTTGTGACTTCAAGCGGTCTTGTGCATACTTTTGGCTTCGCCTCAGTGATGGACCCGAATTAGGGGTACGGCAGGACCACTAGGCCACTGATTGGCTTCAATGGCCATATGCTAACTGCTTGAAAACAAAGTCTGTAGTGTCTGCTGGAGATCTACACTAGATCGGTGGTGGACTTACAGAGGTGTTCTGGCATTTGGACATAAAAAGAAAGCAGGTTTCAGGGTCATTACACACAGAGCAACAGTATAACACTGGATCCACATCCTAAATGTGTATTATTAGCTTTTTAACACTACTGCCCCTTATCAATGCTTGGAACTAGCAGCTGTTACATGGGTATTAAACTACATTTCCCATCATGCTTTGCTGACATCTATTCCTGACTGCTGAAGAGCAGATCTTCACCTTATTATTCATCTCTAACTTTGCCCCCTCGCTGATGAGCGCTAATGTTAGTTCCCAACCTGATCAGTCCACTACTATTTCATAGATACATAGCTCACCCTATTGTAACCTCCTAATTCAGAAACGGAGTGTGACTGATCAGGAAACTAGAACTGAACTACAGGTCGTATCCCTTGGCAACAAGCTATAAACATAACATTTGGGTCAGTAATTAATTAGTGATTATGTGAAAAACTACTGAAAATATTTAAGTACTATCTATTGAGGAGTTTTACATTGTGCCACATACTTACAGTGGACGTCAAGTTCTGTATAGCCAAATACCCCATTAACACACAGGTAAAAAAATATCTTGATTTATTTCATTGGCTGATCCATTTAATCTGAATCTATAAGACAAACAATACCTTTAAAGAGAACCTGTCACATAGGTTATCCCCCCTTGCTGAGGGCAGCACAAGTTAGTGACAGACCTGCTGTTTCCAGAGCTGTGTCCCTTATTCTGTAAGATGCTGGAGTTTTAGAGCATTTACCCCTCAAATCTTTTCATGAGCGGGGTGTTAGCTCCCTCCAAAGGTAGTCCCCCCTACAGATCAACAAGGTTTACCTTCTTTAATGTGTTAAATTAATGGTTCTATAGCTTTTTTTTTTAATCATTGCTACTATTGAGCATTAAATTTTTTCCATTAGTAGCCAAGAGTGTGATAAACTGATGGCTTAGTCCTTCGTGACCACCATCAGCAGTACTCAAGAATTGGAAAATTGTAACAATCATATTTGTCAACTTTTTATTCTGTCTCCCAACTTTTTTTCCTTTTTTCAGTCAACTACATCATCTACATCTCTTACTTCTGTTCTCAGTCTCTTAACCTCTACCAAGGGGTTGTACAGGCAGTCCCCGACTTACACCGTTCCAACTTACATCTGTCCCCTAGTTACAAACAGAGACTTATGGGGCATGCTGGCACTTGTAAATTCCATGTTCCACAGCAGATAGTAGTGGGGAAAACGACAAGTTCCAGCATGCACGGGCAGCACATGAGGTGAAAAAATGAGGTAAAATTTTCCCTTAACGAGGCACAAAAACAGAAAAAACAAATGAAAAAAAAACCCTTTTCCCTGAAACTATCCAAACTAAAAAAAAAAATTTTTGTGCGGGTGTTACTTTTTTAAAAAATTTATCCCCTGTCCTTACTTACATACAAATTAAAACCTTAAAAAACAAACCTATAGTCCCCAAACCTTTTTCGAAAACCAATAGATAAAAAAAAATATTTAAAAAAATAGGGCATTTTCCATAAAATAAGCCCTTTTTGTCGGGTTTTATTGCAGGTTAGCCAATTCAAAAAGAAAAAAAGCTGCAATATTTGGCAAAGCCAGTGGATTAGAGTGGCGCTGTTTCTGAAGGAAAGCAGAGATGTGTTTCTTATCTTAAACTCCCTTAAACTTTCAGTCTGGTCAGCTTCTAGGCAGCTTAACACTTACTGTGACTTCCATTGTGGCTTTTTTCATCTGTACTCTAGGGGGGGGGGTGCTTGTTTTTGGAATTTTTCCCTACTTTTTTTAAATATTGTCTGTTATGTATTTTTTGGGATTGCTTTTTGGGAAACTCTGAAAAAGGGTTAAACAAATTTGACCCAAAAAACCCAAAAGGGAAAAGATTTTTTCCCTTTAAAACAGAGTGGGGAAAAAAGAAAATTGGGCACATTCTTTTTTTGTGTTTTAAAGGTTTTTTATTTCTACCCTTTTTTCTAAGCCTTAATGGTCACTGAATAAATCATTCTGCCATGAAGAAAGACCTGGCCTGGGATGTATAAATAGATGCTGATTATGTCCATGTAAAAAGATTATGTGGGGGGGTTTTTTTTCAAAAATTAGTCTTAGCATAAGCCCCAAAATTTGATGGATTTTGTTTTATATTTTGGGTCTTCCTCGTTTGATTTTTTTCTTCCTTGCTAAAAGGGTTTCCCTTTACATAGCCCCAAAATTTAAAATGGTCACTAAATAAATAGATTCCCCCATCATAGAAGGCTAGACTTGGAATCTATGAGTATATGCTGAATTTTCTCATTACATTTTTGGAAACCATCTCTGCAGATTGTTTTCCCTTTCCTATAATCAGTGCAAATTGTTTTTTAGGTTTCAGTGCTTAAATTTTTTTAAATCTGAAAACCCTTTTTGTTGTTCTAAACTTTAAATTTTGGGCTAAAAATCTTATTTAAAGGGGTTTTACCAGGGAAAAAATAATTCAGGGGGGGAAGTTTGGTAAAATTATATAATTAAACATTTTCACCATTCATCATTATTTACTTTCCCTGTACATTTATGTTTTAGCTGCCCCCTTTAGGGATCCATAGTGTAAAAGCTCGTCCCCCTTAGGGGTTTACGCCCAGGGCGGGAGAGTCCTCAGCCCGGGCCCGTTTTTGCTGAGACACCCCGCTCCTCTCAGGCATTTTCTGTTGTCTCTTTCCCTGCCTAGTAAACACTCATTTCTGATTAAATTGTTCAACCCCAGGTCCTGTCCTCTGTTGGGTTTAGTAATTCCCCAAACATTGCAAAAAAAAATAAAAATAAAAAAGAACTCTAAAAATTTTATGAAATTATCCCTTAAGAAAAAAAGAAATACAAAAGGGTTTATTTTCTTCCCAGGGTTTAAACCTGGCCCCTTAGGGTGATACCCCAAAAGTGAAAACCTCTCAGTTACATTTTTAGCTACTGACAGTTTTTTTCTTTGGGCCCGGCTTTTTTTTGGGGATAGGAGTTACTGTGGGAAAGGAAATTTTTGATTTTCAAGGCCTGCGGGGGGTCCCCTTTAAAATGCGTTCAAAAAAGTCATACTTCCCTCTTTTGAACTTTACTGAAAGCTGAAGCAGGACCAAGCATGAAATGGTTTTGCAGTAAAACCCTTTTAAACAGGTATTCTCAGCAAATGAATTAGCTATAAACATGTAGGCAGTTGTAAATTGATATTATTACCAAATACATTTCTATTCTGATTTTGCTTTATTTTAGAGATAAAGCTGTTTTTCTCTCCTGCTGGTTCAAAAGATCATTCTTGTTTCAGACATCATTTGTTTCTGGGTTTTACCACTTATGTTGGGGTCTTATCAGCAAAGGGCAGGAGCTTGCCCCTCAGTCTTGGGATTTTTTTTTTGTTACTGCATACAGAGATCATAGGGGCCCCGGGGCCAAACCTGTTTTAAAGGGCTGCAGAGCCAAAAAGGGCCCTTGTGGAACTTTTACTTTTTTAAAACAGAAGACTCCATTGATCATCTAGGCAGGGAAAGTAGGGTTTTTCCCCTCTCACTAAACTGTTAAATTTTTTTCATTTACCAAAATTTTTTCAATTTTTGAAATATGATGAATATTATTATCTCTGCATTTACATAATATTTTTCTGCCTCCTCAAAGGAGGTTTTCCCCCAAAACAAATATTGGGTTTCTGAATCAAAAAGTATAGATCATTTCAAAACCCTCCCATTTTTTCCAGGGGATTCCCACAAATTGGTGTTACCAACAGATCAGGACAGATCAAGGCACCCTGTGGGTGGGGCCCCAAAATTTGCAAATTTTTAAAGGGAAAAGGTTGGAAAGAATGATTTTTTAGCCATACATTCTGCCCTTTGGGCAGTTTTAAATTTTTTTTAGAATTTCCCCCCACCCCAATGTTCCTCTAATAGGCACAGCTAGGAATAGGAGCTTGGGAGGGCTGAAATGTCAGTCAAAAAACTATAGGAAAATGCCCACAACCCTGAAAAGGAAAGGGGGGGGCCCCGAAGCCAAAAGGGGAAAAATTAGCTTCAAAATTTTCATTTTTTTGGGGGGCAGATTGTTGGGGGCTGCAGACGAGTGACAGGGAAATTTCTTTAAAGGAATGAGGATTTGAGGGGGGAATTGAGCAGCTTTTTGTTTTGTAAGGCTATTTTCCTTTCCCCTGCGTGGACAAAAAACGACCTGAAAAGTTTTATAAAAAAGTTCGGGAAAATGAGTTTTTTGTCCCCTGCCTGTCAAAAAGCGCTGAAAAAACGTCCCGTTTTTTTTTTCGCGTTTTTCATTTTTTTGGGCGTTTTTTAAATTTTTTGGGTTCCCCTTTTCTTGCTTTTTAATGTATGCACAAAAAATTTAAACCTTTTGGGGTAAACTACAACCCCAAGGGGGGAAGGGTTAAAAATGTTTAAATAGTCACTTCCCTTTTTTTCACTGTAGCCCTTGTGGCACATTGTTCTTTTTGTGCTGCTGCTGGTTTCTGCTTTTTAAAATTTTTCACCAGATTCTTGGGAACCCAAAAACCCCAAAAACCCACATTATCTTTTCCCTACAGCAAGTAAAATTTATTAGCATCAAAAAACTGTAAAAAAAAAGGATTTTAGGGGGCCAAAAAACCCCAAAAAACCATTATTCGCCAAATTCCATAAAAAAAAAAAAATTTTTTGTTTTTCAGAAAACGAGATCACTTTATTAACGCCAAAATTTTTGTAAAAAAATTATTTTAGTGACAAAAAAGTAAAAAAAAAAAAGGGTTCTTTTGGGAAAAATCCGTAAAAAAAAAAAAATTTTTGTAGTCAGAAGCGGATAACGTTATTAGCGCCAAAAACTGTAAAAAAAAAATTTATTTTGTGCCAAAAAAATTAAAAAAAAGGATTTTTTGGCCAAAAATCCGTTAAAAAAAAAAATGATTTTTTGGCCCCCCCCAGAGGTTTAGGGTAAGTTATTAGCGCCAAAATCTTTAAAAAAAAAAATTTTTTTAGTTTCCAAAAAAAAGTAAAAAAACCCGGGTTCTTTTCGCCCAAAAACCGTAAAAAAAAGTATTTTTTTGGGGCGTCAGAGGCGAGATAACGTTATTAGCGGCAAAATCGTTAAAAAAAAAAAATTTTTGTTTCCAAAAAACTTGAAAAAAAAGGATTTTGCGCCAAAATCCGTTTTTTTAAAAAAAACGTATTTTTGGCTTTAGAATTTATGGGGTAACGTTATTAGCGGCAAAAATTTTGTAAAAAAAAAAATTTTAGTGCCCAAAAAAAAGGGTTCTTGAGGGTAAAAAACCGTAAAAAAAAAAGTTCTTTCCCGCGTCAGTAGCGGGGATTAATTTAAATTTGCGGCCCAAAAAAAGTTTAGAAAAAAGGGTTTTAGCTCAAAATCTGTTAAAAAAAAAAATGATTCTGACGGGCCAAAAAACTGTTTAAAAAAAAGTATTTTTAGCGAAAAAAATATGAATTGCGCCCAAAAAACATTTAGCGACCCCCAAAACATGATCATTTTTTACAAAAGGTTCAGGGAACAAGGGGCACCCCCAGGGGACTTGTATGCCAAAATTTGATTTAAAGGGTTACACCCTTTTTAACAAACAATAGGTGGGACTTGGGTTCCGGGAGGGGTTTTTTTATTTAAAAAAAACGCCGGGAAAAAAAAAAAGGGAAAAAAAAATCCCGGGGCTTTACATAGACTCCTGTAGTAAATTTTCTGCCGGCTCTGGCGTTTTTTAGAGCATGTTGCAAATACGACCAGTGAAAAAAACGAGCAGAAAAAAGAAGCTCAGTGTAGACAGCAGGAGGGTTTTACATTAGAGTCTATGGGGGATGATTACGTCGTTTTTCCAGCGTTTTTTAGAAAACGAAAAACCCGAAAAAACGGACGTTTTTCTGTGCAGTGTAGACAGAGCCTAAGATATACAAGCTGCAGAGGAGAAAAGGTGCAACATCTTTAATAAAAAAAAATGTAAATATGTTTTATGTAATATATTACATACAATGCACTAAAATTGTCTGCAATGTGTCTACAGTCTTTTAGTTTGTCACTATTGTCAAGATCTGTAATATCAATGAATACAAACATTTACTGCATCTATTTTCAATTACATCCAGTCTTAAGGTGCTTTCACGCAGTGTGTTTTTTGGTGTGTTTTTGATGTGTTTCTTGTGCAGAAATGTACAGCATTAATTTTAGTGCATTTTTTTTGGATGCGTTTTTTGTGCAGAAAGGTACAGCAATTAATGCTGCACATTTCTGCACAAAAAAATGCATTGAACATACATCTGCATGTGAAAGGACCCTAAGGCCATGTTCACACGGCTTATTAGGGGGCATAATTACACCCCGCAATCACGCCGTGTGGATGGGGGCAGGAGTGGGGGAGAGAGCGGGAGGCCGACACCTCGCCGGCCCATAGACTTTCATTGCCAGTGGCGCGGATACGCTGCTGGTAATTCACATGTCACTTACTCCCCCCGCGGCAGATTCGCCGAGCAGGGAGAGGAGACGTAATCCATAGTTCTCTATGAGAACTGTGGATTACCGTAATGACTGGGACGTACTCCAGCCATAATTCGTGCAGTACGGACTGAATTACGAACTGAAATACGTTCCATTTTAAGCCGTGTGAACATAGCCTTACAGTTTTGGTGCAGTTTAGCTGCGCTCCAATTCAACTGCCTTTATTACCAACAAGCTTCTTTCATTTATCTAAACTGTTTGGAAAGTGAGTCATCAATTAGTGCATTTGTATCCACAAGACTTTATACACAGGAATTGATTACTTACTTGAAACAACTTTCTAAACAATTTAGACAACTGAAAGAAGCTTGTTGGTAATAAAGGCAGTTGAATTGGAGCGCAGCTAAACTGCACCAAAACTGCGCTGTGTGAAAGCACCCTTAGGGTATGTTCACATGGTGTAATTTTGCTGCATATTTGCGCTTTAATATGGGCAAAATTACGGTAATCCATAGTTCACATAGAGAACTATGGATTACGCCTCCTCTCTCAGCTCATACAGTACGATCGTATCGAACGCGCGGGGAGATAAGTGACATGTCAATTATTCATGGCGAATACGTGCCGCGAGTAATGAACGTCAATGGGGCCGAAGGGCTGCCGGCCCCCACGTGCCGCGGGAGTACGCGTGTATCAGCACGAGCTCCTGAAGACACGATGTACTGCGGCGCGTACTGTACGCAGTGCATCGTGTGAACATAGTCTTAGGAATACTCTTTAACCCCTTAAGGATCCTGGACGTATGAGTACGTCCCAGGGTCCATAAGAGGCTTTGCAGGGGGATCACTCCGCTAACACCCGGCCATTACAGCGCGAAGGGGCAGCGTCGCCCGCGCTGTTTAACCCTTCAGATGCCGCGGCAAAGATGGCCGCGGCGTCTGAATGAATGACGATCGGTGCCCCACACCGATATTGAGGGTGATCGGCACCGCTGTATCATAGCTGCTGCGATCCGAACACGGGACTTGGCAGCGTGGAGCCTTGGGAAGGCTCCTGTGTCTGCAATGTCCTGGTTTGCCCCACTGCCGTCCGCTGACCGGACGTGGGGAAACCGCCATCTTTGTACAGTCTAATGCATTGCCTATGCAATGCATTAGACTGTATTGACAACGCGCCACCTAGTGGTCAAGCACCATAGGTGGCCTCAAAATAAAAAATAAAGTTTTATAGTACAAAAAAAATTATTAAAAGTTCAAATCACCCCCTTTCCCCATTTTACAAATAAAACAATAAAATAATAAAAAAGTTACACATATTTGATGTCACCGCGTCCGAAAAAGTCCAATCTATAAAAATATAACATCATTTATCCCATACGCTGAACACCGTAAAAGAAAAAAAAATCCAAACGGCAAAATTGCGTTTTTTTTTGTCATTTTACATCACTTAAAAAATGGAATAAAAGTAGTCAAAAAAGGTGCATGCATTCCAAACTGCTAGCTATAAAAAGGACACTTCAGCCCGCAAAAAGTGCCCCTCACTGACGTCCATAGGTGTTAGTACAAAAAAGTTATTGGTCGCACAAACTGGCGCTGCGGCGCAAATTTCAAGAAAAGAAAAAGTTAGGAATTTTTTTACGGTACCAAAACATAATGGAAACCTTACATGTTTAGTATTGCCGGATGCGTATCAACCTGTAGAATACAGATGACACATTATATTTACCGAATATTGAACGCCGTATTACCGAAGAATGAACTCCTGAAAAACATGGCGAAAATATGTTTTTTTTTTCACAATTTGTCCCACTTGTAATTTTTTTGCGGTCTCCCAGTATATTCTATAGTATAGTGAATAAACACCATTAGAAAGTCATCTTTTTCCCGCAAAATAAAGCTCTCATGTGTATGTAGGTGGAAAAATAAAAAAGTTATTGCTGTGGGACGGCGAGGAGGTAAAAACTAATTTGTCAAAAAAAAAAAACGCCGGGTCCTTAAGGGGTTAACTAAGGCATCAGCAGAATAAATCTTTCACCTGTGCTAGTAGTTTACTACAATGTATCAACACAGTTTAAATGTATTAACCTGGGAGTCTAGGCTGTTTGTCTCACAAAGGATTGTCTAGAAAAGGTACAATTGGAGCAAACCCTTAGCTATTAGGGTTTGTCCACACGGCAAGATTTTTGGTCTGATCTTCAACGGTTTGCGGATTTGAAAACCGCCTGAAAACCGTCCAGAAACCATCCCCATAGACTTTATTAGAAAATCCGTTCACTAGTCTACACTGCGCGGATTTTCAGTGGTCGGAATTTGGAAAAACTCAGAACATGCACAATCTTCCGCCCAGTTTTTGAGACATCTTTTAAAGAGGATCTGTCGCATTCTGCTGACATGTCCCTGTAAGTAGTATTTGGATTCTTCATAAATAATAATTCTGGAGCATCTTTTCTTAGAACTTTTGCTGTTCCTCTGATAATCCTCCTGGAAATTTAGAAGTGAATAGACAACTGACATTTCCTGTCTTCTTGTCAAGGATGCACATCCCTCTACAGTCTGACCTTGTCCAATCAGTGCTGGCAGATTCAGAAACGTTCTATTGACAGAGGGATGGTGTTGTCCACTAGTAAATTTATTAATACAGTTCCAGGAAGAATAACAGAGGAATTACACTATTAAGAGCTGTAATAACCAAATCCCCGGAAGGATTATTTTATAATGAGAACTAAAACAGAGATGACAGAACATAAAATTAAAGAGCCTTCTTTAAAGGGGTTGTCTCACTACAAGGATTGCTTTTTATGTTAAAGATCTCTCAAAAACAAGTCACTTTGCAATATGTGTCCATTAACAGTGTCCTGCCTATTCTGAGATATTCCCTCTTTTATGGGCTGCATCAGCTTCTCAGGTAACTATAGCTACAGACCTGTTTAATCTCTCCTGATAGACTGCCAGCACTGGTCGCTATAGCTACAGACCTGTTTGATCTCTCCCGATAGGCTGCCAGCACTGGTTGCTATACCTACAGACCTTACTTCTACTGCAGCCTAGTAGAAGCCAGTAAACACACCCCTGAATTCAAAATGAAACCAAGAAAACAGGACTGAGGTAAGATGAATCTATGTAGTGAGACAACCCCTTTAACTCAAAATAGGAGCACGGGTTAAAGGGGTTGTCTCACTACATTGACCTCAGTCCTGTTTTCTTGGTTTCACTTTGAGTTCAGGGGCGTGTTTACTGTCTTCTACTAGGCTGCAGTAGAAGCCAGGTCTGTAGCTATAGCAACCAGTGCTGACAGCCTATCAGGATAGATTGAACAGGTCTGTATCTATAGTAACCTGAGGAGCTGATGCAGCCCATACAAGAGGGGATATCTAGGAATAGGTAGGATACTGTTAATGGACACATATTGCAAAGTGACTTGTTTTTGCAAGATATTTAACATAAAAAGCAATCCTTGTAGTGAGACAACCCCTTTAGCACTACACTACAGAATACACTAAAATTATCTACACAGGTATCCATAGCTTTCTAGTTGGTCCCCATTTTCAAGGTCTCTGATATCATGAAACTGAAACATTCATTGCAGTTGATAGTTTGCTGATAGTTTGCTGCAGTGTATCAGCACAGGTCAGATGTCTGGACATCAGATGGTCTTCTTTAACTCAATATTTAGGAGCAAACATTGGATTTTCACCCCGAATAGACATTTATTTCCATATTACAATTTGTCTACTGACAATATCCATTGAAGATACTTTTCTTAGCAAATCTGCACCAAACAATCTTTCACATAATCAGATTTTGGAAAAAACTTAAGTGTCAAGAGTCGGGATTTTTAGTTTAGAACAAAACATGTTCTGGAAAATACATCCTCTCCTATCAGTAATAATGTATAAGAGTTCTGTACTTCTAAAGACCTGATAAATATTGTACTGGAAGGAAGACACCTTTAGGGAAACAAGGAGAATTTTCAAATGGACAGAAACATTTTCATTCACTGGAATGAAGAGATTTTACCTCGCACCAGACCTGTCAGCCCAATGTAGAACATGAAGACATAGCACATAATAACCGCACTATTATTGTCATTCACGCCCAGTGTGCCATCCTAATTTGCTGCACAGTGTTACGGTAAAATATTATGATAGCACATTGGCAGTGTTTTCTCTTAGTTCACTAGATAGGCTCACTCAGTACAGATGGAATCAAATAATCCATAGCAACAGGAGTGCTGTAATCCATAGCAACAGGAGTGCTGTAATCCATAGCAACAGGAGTGCTGTAATCCATAGCAACAGGAGTGCTGTAATCCATAGCAACAGGAGTGCTATAATCCATAGCAAAATGAGTGCTGTAATCCATAGCAACAGGAGTGCTGTAATCCATAGCAACAGGAGTTCTGTAATACATAGCAACAGGAGTGCTATAATCCATAGCAACAGGAGTGCTGTAATCCATAGCAACAGGAGTGCTGTAATCCATAGCAACAGGAGTGCTGTAATCCGTAGCAACAGGAGTGCTATAATCCATAGCAACAGGAGTGCTGTAATCCATAGCAACAGGAGTGCTATAATCCATAGCAACATGAGTGATTTTATCCTTAGCATCTGTAGTTCTATTATACATAGCAACAGGAGAGCTGTAATCCATAGCAACAGGAGTGCTATAATCCATAGCAACAGGAGAGCTGTAATCCATAGCATACAAACAACTACTGACTCATTCTGGAGATTACTATACACTGTTTGGTTTTAGGCCCAGGTCACATCTGCATCAGAAGTTTTGTTTGGAGCCTCCAGCATAGAGGTGGCACCGGATAGGCGCGTACTTCTAAAGCGCTGACTGACGGCTCCCATTTACTTTCACTTTCCCTGGCGGCATGTCATTTCTTTTCCCCAGCGCGTATTATACGGTGGGGAAGATGGCAGGTAGTCATAGTTCTCAATGAGAGCTGCGAATTACTGTATTGTCAGGGCGTAATTCAGGTGTAGGGTAGTGCATTTACACGCCCCGCAAATACGCCGTGTGAACATTCCCTGACCAAGCAGTATTTAGTGAAGCATCATGCACATGGTCATGTTACTGCTCTTTACCAACTTGAGGTTGTATGGAGCCTTAAAGGGGTTTTGTTCAAAGTAAAATTGACGTGGGAAGTTTGTAAATTAAATAAACATTTTCACCATTCATCATTATTAAAAATTCAGCACCGTTTTTGTCTTAGCTGCTCTTTTAGGGATCCATTGTTTACAGCTCGTCTCCAGGGGATACGACCAGGGCTGAGAGCTTCTCACTCCTGGTCGCACATGCTCAGACATCACCTCTAATCTCATGCAGCTACTGAGTGTTCAAACCCCAGGTGCTGTCATTGTACTCCCGTCCTCTGTACTCCTTAGTAATTATTCAAACAGTGCAAACAAATAAAAAAAAAGAAACCTCAATCCGGTCTGTGCATTGATAAAGAGAAATAAAATCCACAGGTTTGGTTCCTGCAAGGATTTGAACTGAGGACCTTTGTGCTGTGAGGCACAAGTTTTACCTCTGAGCTACAATGTAGCTACTTACAGTTCTACACATAAACAGACCTTTCTGTTACTAAAGAGAGGAAGACATGGTGATGTCATCCTGCAGGGTCACATGATATGCAATTCAAACAAATCACAAATGCCCCCTTTGAAGCACACAGAGCTGAAGAGCTAGTTAGAGGAGGTATGAAATGAGATCGTGGCAAAACCCCTTTAAAATGCAAGCCTTAGATTTTTGGGGGGGGCTCTACTGTTCTTCTATATGACCAAGATTTCATAAATAGAGGTGGGCTACTAGGAATATCATCAAAAGCAAAGTTTACATTCGAAAGAAGTGCATAGTATTGGGGTTCAAACAAACAAGTTGAGCCAGCTCACCCATACACTGGAGATCTCACGGACCACCGGGGCCACGGTTTGAAATACAGGAGAAAATGAAGACTTGTCCAGCGAAGTGATCATAATAAAACTAGCATTTATTGGAGAC
Source organism: Phyllomedusa bahiana (assembly GCA_025379985.1). Taxonomy (NCBI): domain Eukaryota; kingdom Metazoa; phylum Chordata; class Amphibia; order Anura; family Hylidae; genus Phyllomedusa; species Phyllomedusa bahiana. The sequence goes on from JAODAL010008036.1 coordinate 78,289, forward strand.
AAAAAGATAAAAACCAAAAGCACAAGTGCATAAAATCCATGTAAAGTCTTACGCGTTTCAGGCCATAACTTGTCTCGGCCCTTAGTCGTAGCATGTTTTTTATCTTTTTGTCTCCAATAAATGCTAGTTTTATTATCATCACTTCGCTGGACAAGTCTTCATTTTCTCATAGTATTGGGGCAGCACACACTGGCCTCATACTTTGCTCTTATGGGTTCGCATTCTGGTTAACTTCATGCATATGTTTTTGAGTCATGCATATTATGTTATAGTCTATGATATTACTATCTACATGATTCTATTGTCTTATGTGTGTCTTTTGCTGGCTGATCTGCTCTCATATCATTATTATTACTATTTTCATGATACATCAATAAATTTTGCTTTTTATGCTTTTCCTGGAAATCTTGCCACCTCTTTTTTGGTAAATACTTTATAAATTGTGGCACTCCACATACTATGCTTTTTTTTACATTTGTTTTCATATATAGGTTTGTGCCACGATTTATAAAGGAAACATATGGAGGTTCTGTATGAATCTAAATTTTATATGAATAAGTTGTAGGTTAGACTTTCCCAATGATACGGCATTGTTTAGTGCAAGATGGACTCCTTTCTGCTCTGAGTCATATCTACTCTATGTGCCGCCTCTTCAGTTTCAGACTGTGGTACCTAAGGCCCACCAGTGGAATTGACGCTGGGACCCACCAGTGGAGTTGATTCTTGGGGTCCATCAGTGGAGTTGATTCTGGAGGCCCACCAGTGGAGTTGATTCTTGGGGTCCAAAAGTGGAGTTGATTCTTGGGGCCCACCAGTGGAGTTGATTCTTGGGGTCCAAAAGTGGAGTTGATTCTTGGGGTCCAGTAGTGGAGTTGATTCTTTGGGCCCACCAGTGGAGTTGATTCTTTGGGCCCATCAGTGGAGTTGATTCTTTGGGCCCATCAGTGGAGTTGATTCTTTGGGCCCATCAGTGGAGTTGATTCTTTGGGCCCACCAGTGGAGTTGATTCCGGGGGCCCACCAGTGGAGTTGATTCCTGGAGCCCACCAGTGGAGTTGATTCCTGGAGCCCACCAGTGGAGTTGATTCCTGGAGCCCACCAGTGGAATTGATTCTGGAGGCCCATCAGTGGAGTTGGTTCTGAAGGCCCACCAGTGGAGTTGATTCTTGGGGCCACCAATGGAGTTGATTCTAGAGGCCCACCAGTGGAGTTGATTCCTTGAGCCCACCAGTGGAAGTGATAATGGGGCCCACTAGTGAAGTTGATTCTTGGGGCCCACCCTACAGCTACTCTACATTCCTTTTATACACTGGCTCTTGCTTTTTGCCCATTTCTCTCTGCCTTTCTCTTTCTCCCAAGGATGTATATGCAGTTTAAAGAAACATCAGGTCTGCCATAGTCAGAGACCCATGGGGGGTTTCCATTATTCTCCTGTGGGCCAGTCCGAGTCTGCGTCTCTTTGAGCAGGCAAAAAGACATGCTTTAAGAGGACCCGTTACATCTCCTGACATGAGTAAATCCTCGTGCTCCCAGGAAATAATTCTGGATCATTTTCTCTGATAACTCTATGTTAGGCTGTTCCCCTATTAGTACTGAATCTGTCAGATGGGTGTTGCCAATTGGGGGTGTGTCCTGCCCAGGCTGACATTGTTCAATTAGTGCTGACAGTGTGTGCAGGGACACGCCACACTGAAAACTGCAGTGGTAACACCCAGATGACTGATTCAGTAATTTTCAGAAGGAATAACAGTGGAACAGCACAACACAGAGTTATGAGAAGAAGCTCCAGGATTGTTATCTCACAGGGAACATAAGAATTTACTATAACAGACCTGACAGGAGATGTCACTGTTCCTCTTTATCTCTCACAGCACTTGTCCATGGTCATCCAACTTTCCTAGTAAGACTTGTTAAATGGTCTGAGAAAGCTTTGTGGCCACATTATCTGTCGCCCAGCTTTCCCAGAGACAAATCTAACCAGCATAGGTGACTTTATATATGTATTGTGGTGGCTTTGAGGTCCTTTGATGATAGAGAATACCAGTATATATTCTTATGACCCTTACCTATTTAATGGACAGATATGATACCAATATTGTCTGTAGAAGACACTAATCTATGGGAATCTCCTGGTCGCTTTTCACGAATGTGGATTATTTGAGTTATATAACGTTTCAATTAAAACTTAAATTTACATATTATTATATATGTGCTTTGTATTTTATCTTGAGGACATGTGTCCGCTCAGTACAGTGAGAAAAAAGAAAAAAAAAGTGCTTACCCCTCAGCCCATAGAATAACACAGGTCCACCCAGTACAACCCTTGTCCATATGCTACATAAGGGAATACGACTGTCATGATGGGGGCCCCTCATCAGAACTCCCACTCATCTGCCAGACTGAAGGGAACACTACGGCTATGTCCACACCGCATCAGATAAAAAACGGCCCTTAAAGCGGCTTTCTCTGATGCAGGACCGCGGCTTTTGTCACGCTTTGTGCAAAAGCCGCGGCCGCTTCTCGTTTTCCCGACGTCCCCCGTACAATAGCATTGTATGGGAAGACGTCAAGAAGACGAGAAGCACCGGCGTATTATACCACATGTTGTATAATACGCCGCTGCCGAAAGACGGGCAGAGAAAAGACGAGCGGTGTAGACAGCAACTCGTCTTTTCTATTGCCGTCTATGGCACCACACTGACGATCGTATCTCCGGCGCTTTTAAAAAACGAAAAGCGCCGGAGATACGATCGTAATCATGTGCAGTGTGGACATAGCCTAAAACAGACATGTCAAGAGATACTAAAGGGGTTTTCCAACAATAGATCCACAGGGTAGGTGAGAAATGTTTGATTGCTGGGGGATCTGATCCAAGAATAGGGGCCCCGAGTCCTCTGTTCTTCCTAAGTGTCATCCAGTAAGAGGTGAACAAGACTGATCAAGGCTCCTGGGCATTAAAGGTCATTCATTTAAAGGAAACCTGTCCCATTGAAAATGCTCTCAGATCTGATGGTAGCATATATTGTAGAGCAGAAAGAGCTGAGCAGATCTTTGAGGATATCCAGGATCTGCCAGATACAGATGAATAGACTTACATCTGGCTACAGAATTAAAATGTAAATAAATTCTCCATTCAGCGTCAGCAGCTTCTGCTCGTCTATACTCAACTCATTATGGAGGATCCCGGGCATAAACCATAGCTGGAAAGCATAAAATATTAATAGGTTTACATGACAATGTGTTCTGTCTCTCTCCCAACAGGCCTTCTTACTGTGCTCTGGAGGAGCTTATTCTGTAATCATTGTACTCGGGCTTATAGAGATCATAACCCGGTTCAATAAAACAGCCGCTTATAATACATGCGTAGTACAGTCCATTACAGTCTCAATCCCAAATCCCAAATTATGCTAATCCAATTAGATTACTTATCTAATATTGTGTGTGTTATTATATTGGTTCCTCCCTGTATATATATATATATATATATATATATATATATATATATATATATATATATATATATATATATATCTCACTGCATGCAAAATAATGAAGCTAAAACCTAACATTTAATCAATATATTCTAAAAGCAGACATATACAGTAGTTAGCAGGTGATATATATGTAGCAATGCCAAAACCGCTGAACAGAACGGGGTTTAGTTAGGGGAACACATTAATGTAAGTACAGGAACCAAGCAAGTAACTAAACATGGCCATTAAGGATACTTTGCCCCTACGTAGCATGTAGAGGAACCGCCCCGAAAAGGGTGCCCTCACTCAACTGATGGCTGAACCCTATTATACCACCAAGGACAAGAAATGTGTGGATGGTCCCCACCTCAGATAGGCACGTCACCAAAAGCAGTTATAGATCAAATGGTCTACTAGAGGGCTACGAGTAAGGTTGTATAAACATCAATTATATACAAAAGCACAACCTAATAATGAAAGAACAGTACAGCCCGATGCATTTCACCAAAGATAATCAGGGGCGATATAACAAACAAAAATTATACATTACATATCCATTGATGGAAAACAGCGGCTATAGATGGATCCTGTGATGAGTTCCACAATCTAAATTCGATATTAGCCAATCAGCAGGTTTTTATAGTTTGGGGAAACCAAAATACCCAAGCGAAGATACAAGGCGAGCATACAGAAGCCAAGTACTAGATGTTGTCCTTGGCTAAATATGAACCCAGGATCCCAGTACTGCAAGACAACTTTGGCAACCACTAAGCTACCGAATACAAGACGCGCACTCAAAGAGAAATAAGGCTCAGAATGGGTCTTATTTATCAAAACTGTAAGTCTGTTTTATGTTGCCCATAGCAACCGATCTGAGCTCAGCTTTCCAGAGCAATATAAGAGCTGAGCTCAGAGTGGCTGCTATGGGCAACAAAGACAGTCTTAGGGCTTGTCCCCACAGCACGGGTTTGCGGCCAGTTTTTAGATGGTTTGCGGTTTTGCAGACCGTCTGAAAAACCGTCGGACGGAATATATGAATGTCAATGTGAAGGGGGAGGGATTTTCCCCACTCGCTCATCGCGGAGAAAAGACACCCCCCCCCCTCCTCCGTGACCATGGGGATGGCACACAAACCGGACAAATACCGGCCGGATAAACCGACCGGTGTTTGTCCATTGCCGTGTAAACAGGCCCTTACTGTTACACATGGCCTTATTTATAAAAACTGTCTAGGTGTAAGGCCTCATTCACACGGCTTATTTGGCCGCTGATTTCAGCCGTACTGCGTTCCGTATTTGCGCTCCAATACGGCCGAAATGAGTCCCAGTCATTACGGTAATCCACAGTTCTCATAGTACTGTGGATTCCGTCTCTTCTCCCCGCTCGGCGAATACGCCGCGGGGGGAGAAAGTGACATGCACATTATTTACGCCGTGTACGCGCCGTGAATAATGAATGTCTAAGGGGCCGGCGAGCACCCCTGGGAAGGTTGTACATAAGTGGGAATAGGGAAAGAGGTGCTGGAATTGTGTGGATTCTATGATATTTATGTGTAAATTCTGCAGTGGTGAGTAGTGGCCGGAAGAAGCAGCCATGGCTGCAGTAAGAATGCTATAAGAATGCAGTTAAAGTGTTAATAGTTTATTTTCATGAATTGACAACATGTAAAGTGAATGAACAAAATAGAAATCAAAACTAAAACCAACATTTGGTGTGACTATCCTTGGCTTTTAGAGTCCCAGAAGGGATGATATTGCTCCCTGATCTCCTCATCATTGAGTCTGTATCTTATCACATGAACAGACAAAAGTATCTGAGCAACTACATCGACAGAAGATTTGGGCTAACTTCCCCAAGATGTTTGGAACATCCTCCCAGCCGAGTTCCTTCAAAAAGGTGTGCATGTGTATCTAGAAGAACTGATGATGCTTTGAAGGCAATGGGCTTTCACACTAAATATTGATTTGATTCAGATTTATCTTTCTTTATTCACTTTGCTTTCAAACTAATAAAGATAAACTATCAACACTTCTTGCTTGGCAGTTTTTTTTTACACCTAAAAACACAGACACAAGGACATACTTACAGTTCAATGGCTGGACATAGTACTATTGCCACATAAGCCCCAGTAGAAATGGGAACATTTTGTGATTTTATTTCACATCTGCCTAATATTTTTGCAGAGAACTGTACACCCTTTGGTAAGATTGGCCATAACTTAGAATGGGTCTTATGTTTAAAAGTTGTATTAGTTAGACCTAAAACAACATTACCACGCTCAAGGGAGTTAGTTAGATCTGAGATAGATAGATAGATAGAAGAAAGATGAAAGATAGATAAATAGATGGGATCTTTAGTTGATAGATAGAATAGATGTTGATAGATAGATAGAAAAGATAGATAGATACATTTTTAAGTTTTTTTAGCTAAATATGGTATAAAAATTAAAACCTTAAAATTTTTTTTATTTAAAGATTTTTGAAGGGTTTTTTTTTTCTGCTTTTTTATAAAGTTTTTAAAACCTATTTTTAGAGTGTTGTCACTATTACATCAGAAAGTCAGGTTGCCCAGTGGGTTTTTAAATCAAAATTTTCCCCCATCTTGGGGACACATATGTACAAGAGAAAAAAGGGGGCCCAATTTTAACCCTATAATCAGTGATCGTAAAAAACAAATTAAAAGCAAAATGTTTCCCCTTGTCAAAATTTTAAGCCCCCCTTGTCCCCAAAACATAAAATTGTCTTTATTTGCGTTCTGTTCCTCAAAGCACTAGAAAAACATTAAAATTTCTTTTTAAAAAAAATATGTTTAATGTTTCTTTAAAAATTTTTTTGAGAATTTAAAGGAAAAAACAGCGACCCGGGAAATTTTTTATGCAAAAAAACCAAGTACGTTGTTGGCTGTTCCTCGTTAGTATTCAGGTGCTAACAAGGTTTTGGAACCAGTTAAAAAAAAACCGAGTTTTTATCTTTTGGGAAAGATAAGGCGGGCCCGTTTTTAGGAAAATTTATAAATCATTTTTTTATATATGCCCGTTTCGCTTTTAATTCGTTTTCCCATATTTTAATAATCTGAAAAACGTTCTCTGGGTCTAGCCGCCTTTTTGCATTAAACGCCAAATTATTTTTTGTAATGTATAGGAAAACCATATTGACATGGAGAAATGGATGCAGATATGGGGGAAAAAAGGGAAAGGGAAGTAATGGCAAAAAGATGGGGATAGATAGAAAAGAAGGGGGGGTTGAGAAGGAGTCAAAATTTTGGTTGATCAGGATAACTCAGTTAAAGGGTTGTTCCCAGCATAGACTTTGATGGCATACTGATAGTATATGGAAGCAAATTCTGAAAAATTGGGGTCCCACCTAACAGATTTTGGTGGCATATCCTATTGATTTTTCCATCAAAGTTATGTGGGAACCCCCCGGGGTTCCCCTTAAAAGGGGTTTTGCCAAAAAGTAAAATTGATGGGGGAAAGCTTGCAAATGAAATAAAAAACATTTTCACAAATTCTTTTATCTTTTTAAAAATTCCTTTTACCGTTTTTTTTTTTTTAGCTGCTGCTTTGGTTCCTTTGTGGAGCTGTTTCCAAAGGGGTTTTGGGGTTTGACTGTTTCGAAAATCACTTTCTCCTTAAGGCAGTACTGAGGGTTAAAAACCCCAGGGGTTTGTCATTCTACTCCTGTCCTTATATTCTTTAGTAAAAATAAAACGTGCAAATAAATAAAAAACAAAACCCTCAATGGGTTCTGTGATTGAAAGAGAAAAGAAAAAAAACACGGTTTGGTTCCTGCAGGGATTTCCCCCAATGACCCTTGTCCCTGGAGGAAAAAAATTTTTCTAATTAAAAGTTTTATTGATAAAAAAAAAAGATTGTACATTTGTCCGAAGAACATAAAATTATTCCAGAGAGTAATATGAGGCACATTATTACCTAGTTAAACGGGGGAGGGGGGTTAAGTTTCTGCTATTCCCCCTTTTTGATTATCGATTGGCCCAAAAGGGCCCCAAATCTACCTTTTGCCTTACCCATTTTCCATTTAGGGAAAATTTTTATATTTATAAATTCAAATTATTTTTAGTGAACAAAAAACCACTTATCCGTGTCAACAAATCAAAAAACAAAACTACCTACCGGGTATGGGGGGTTTACTTGAAAAATCAATCTGCATTTTGTTATGAAATCAAATTTTGTATAGCGAGAGAGAGGGAGGAAACCAAATTTTTTCCCGGGTTTTTAGCCAGAGGGGAGAAACCCAGGTTGCCCCGGGTTTGCCCCAGGTGCCGAGAGCACGCCAAGGGTATTACCCAATCATCCCAGCCCCTGTATTGTTAAAGGGTTGGGGAAACCCCAAAAAAATTTCCCAAACCCCATGCCTCCCTTGCCCTTTAAAATTTATTTTTTCGTATCTGGCCCCCAGGTCGGCGCTAATTTCTTCCATTTTTTGGGGTTTAAAAAGGGAATTTCTTTAAAACGTCGAGATGGTTGGGACTACATTAGATCCCCAAATTGTTGGGGATAAGGGGTCTGCTGCTATCAACAAAATAGTCAGAAATTTTTCCCTCAAAGAGCTTTTTAAGCGGGTAATGGGATCATGGAAAAAAGGGAAGCTTTAGTGGGATCATTTTGTGGGTCTGATTCCTGAAAACCCATTTAAATTTAAACTTTACAAATTGGCCCGAAAGGTTTTTTGGGTTAATAGGGGGAAACAGCCCCCCCCATATATGGTTTTTGGACCCAATGCCCCTTTGGGAATCCCAGCATGTTTTGGGGGGCCCCCTGGGGGGAATTTGTTTTTGTGTAGCAGCCAGGGACTCTTTCCCCACCCGGGGATGCACCTTTTTAATTTATTCCTGGAGTCTACAGGACCTCGGGAGATTATATGTGAGGATGCATGTTGCCCCCAAGTTTTTCTAGTTGAGTTCCCACCCAGTTCCCTCGCCAAATTTTTCCTTTTTAAAAGGGAAGGCGTTACGGTCTTTTGATCCCCCGTTTTCCACTTGTTTCCAGGGAGTTTGAGATGCGTGGGAGCTGGTTTTTTTTTAATGAAAAAAGGACTAAAAAAGGGTTTAGTTCCTGGCAATTTTTAATAAATGCTTGTAGGTAACATAATATGAGTGTATTTGCATAGGGTTTTAAACGCTGAGGGGGTCTGGGGGGGGAAAACTTTACCCCCTGTTTTCCCGGATTTACGACTTACCCTTTGCGTCTTTCTGTGATATAGGGAAAAGGTAAAGGATCGTGTGTCTTTAGGGGCCTTTCCTCCCCAGGGGCGCCTGTAAAGGGGATTTCGGGGTTTCCCGATTTTTGGTGTAAAGGGGGCCCATCTGTGGGAATAGTTTGAGCTAAGAATTTTTCCCCAAGTTGAAGCTTTTTGGTGCGGGGGTACCCCAGGGTAGTTTCCTTTTTAAGGGTGTCTTTGTAAGAGCTCTTTTTTTGACCCCAAGGGGCGCGCTGACGAGGGGCCCCCATGTACTAGTGTTTCAAAAATTTTACCCTTCCCCATTTTTTATGTCTAACCAGAAAATTGGCGGCCGCCCAGTGTGGCTATGTTGTTTTCCTTTTTATCTGGAAGGGGCCCCCCCCCCCCTTTTCCCCTGGGCCCTTGTTTAAAATTTAGATTCCCCAACTCTAGGGTGTCAAATTTCCCACACAAATCGCCCTAAAAACATTTATCTATTGTCTGAAAAAAAATTTCTAGGCAGGAGAATAGGGAAATGGTTTTGGAGCGGGTAGGGAGTAGGGGGAGGACTTTCTTTTTTTGGATGTTAATACGCCCCAACCGGGAAAAAAATCCCGTCTACCCCAACGGGACAGATTAGTTTAAATATTTTTTAATAATGGTTTGGGAAGTTCAACTCATATAAAGGGAATAAAATCTGATGGGAAAAGGGACCCCCAGGTTTTTTAGGGGACTGTTTTGCCCAAATGAACGGAAAGTTTTTTTTCAACCCCTCACAGTTCAGTACTAAGACTTATACTTTGGCTTTTCCTTTTTTAAAGGTTTACCTTGAAATTAGAAAAATTTGCCAAAACCCCTCCAGTACTGTCTCAGGACAGGCAGGGATTTGGGGGCTCCCGTTATAATCGGAGAAGTCACCGAAATGGGGCGCGCACTTATAGTCTGCCCTGAAACCTAAATTTGCCCTTGATTTCTGGATTTTGCTTTATGCTCCGTAAAAAAGGGCTCCATTTTTGATTACAAAAGAGGAGGGGGAAAGGGGGACAACCGGCCGGGTTTTGCCGTTGCCAATGGGTACAGGATCAGCCCAAAGATCGTTGATTATGATTTTGCATATGGATTGAATAGAGGCCCCATTATACGTTGGAGCAAAATTTGGGGGCCCAAAATTTTCCTATTTGTGACGGGGCCCCCTTTGGGAAAGCCCACTCCACTCTTCGAATGTTTTTTTCGGGTTTAAACGTTACCCAGCATACAGGGGGGGGGCCCCCAAAACCCCGCTTGTTGGAAAAAAATTTGTTTTGGGGTATTGCCCCTTGTTCCGGGCAGGAACAAACCCGACCGGGTTTCGACATAAATAAAAACCCCCCTAGTATTGTGTTTGGACGAAACCGGCCCAGAAAATTTGGAAAATATTTTTTTGTGTGGGTTTTTTTTTAGCAGGGAGATTGGCCTATTGCTGAGCATAAAAAAAGGGTTCCTTCCTTCTTTGGGTTTCCCCTGTAAGGGAAAGTTTGGGGAGAAAGTTTTCCGGAAAAGGGGTCTAGATGAAGAGATTTTTTTTAAAGGGGCTCAGTAGGGGGACGTTATTCCTCTCTTAGCAATTTTATAGAATTTTGGGGTTAAAACCAGTCCGGCCCGGACTTTTCCCCGGGGGGTTGCTATGGCCAAATTTAAAAGTTTTTTCCAATGGAAAAGGGGTTGGGTTCCTTTCAGAAAGTCTGTCAGGGGAAACCCGGGGGGGGGTTTGTGTGTCGAAGGTAGCTACTCAGTGGATTCAAGGGGCGTTGCCCCCTGATTTCGGAAGGTTATATAGGTCGTGGTAATGGCCCCGGAAAATTTTATCCAATATTTTTGAGGTAAAATGTTCCTTTTTCCCAAGCCTTATTCCTAATTGCGGGGGTATACTTTGGGTGGTTCTTTTGTATCTCCAGCCCCCCTTGCAACCCACCCCTGCGGGGTTTTATTACTCCATTCGTAGTAATAATTGGAGCAGAGTGCTTAAAAAGATTGTTTTTTAGATAGCTGTCTAAGGTTGTCGTGCCGAAACTGCGTTAGCCCCTTCAAGATTGTTTCGCCCCTGGAGGTTTGGGTGTGCTGTTTCAAAAATTTCCCGGGGAAGTCTTTTAAAGCATATTTAAAATTTTTTGTAAATTTGCTTCTTTTTTTAAATTTCGTGCCCCGTGCTTTTTTTAAGACCCCTCTAAAAAGAAACCTTTGGCGCCCCCCAATTTGGTTTGAGAAGAAGTAACATCAGTGCGGTGATCATCCATAAAGAGTCGAGCAGATTGCGTCAAGTCTGACATGCAGAGACCCGTTCCTTTAGCAATGACTCTTTTTCCCGCCCACGGTGGAAAACCGGTTGGGAGTCTGGAAAACTTTTTGGTCACAGTGGAAGGAGCTTGTTTCCGCCCAAGGGGGGGGGGAATATTTAAAATTGAAACTGCTTTAAGAAAAGGGAGGATTTGAGGGGATGGGAAAAAATTTTGGTTATCCGACTATAGTTTTTTATGCGGATTAGAATGGGAAGGGTATAGTCTCGGGGGTGTTTTGGGTACCTTTATGCCCCCAGGCGTCGCAGAGCTCCCATATTATAAGTATTTTTTTGTTTTTGTTAAGTTTGTTTAGGGGGGGGGGAATGAGGCCCAGGGAGGGTTTGTCAAGACCCGGGTTTTGCAGGGAACTTTTAAAGTCGCCAAAAACCAAGTTCCTGGGTGAAAGCTTTAAGCTGGGTTCCCAAGTTTTTTTATCTGGGAAAATGTCATTTGGGGCTTGGCTTGGGGAGTAAATTTTGGGGGATCGTATGGGGACCCGCCCCGGTATGAAAAAACCTACAAAGACAAAGGGGGCCCTCTTCATCTGTGCGTGTTTCTAGAATTTTATGGGCAGTGATTGGTGAAACGGTACCGCCCCCCCTTTGGTTTTTTATTGGATTACTGGTGGGGACCAGGGCCAGGGGAGTTTTTTTTTTTTCCAATTGGCCATGGGCCCTTTCTGAGATGGTCTCCCGTATGACAGGATTGGGTTTTGGGGTTTTTTTGCATTTTAAAAAAATTTTTTTTGAAACCCCTTTTTCTGGCATGTTAAAGCCTTTCACATTGAAGGTGGAGTCCTTATGGACGTAAAGTGTCATTACAAGTGTCCCCCCCTTCTTCCCCCCACTCTTTCTTTGGTCCTCTCTTCCCTTCCCCCCCAGCAGGTATTTACAAATGAACCCGATTTAAAAATGGTTCAGTAAAAAGAAAAAAATGAGCCTTCCCAAATTTTCACATGGCAAAACAACTGGTTTTTTGGAAACATAGTTGCCGAAACGAACTAGGCAAAGGTTTCCTGTCCTATTTTCCCTTTTGGGGGCTGTGGTGGTTGGGGCACCTTTAAAAGGGGTGTGGGCAAGGACAGCCTTTCCCCCCCAAAAAAAGCTAAAAGGGGCAGTTAAAACCCTGTTATAGTTCCAAAAACCATAGGCCTATTTTTGGAAACTCAATTTCAGGAAAAATTTGGGGAATGAGTAACCCCCTAAAAAAACGCAAGGGAAGGGGAGAAGTGGAGTTGGTAAAAAAAAAAAAAAAAAAAGGGGAGGGGGGGGGGGGGGCGTGAGGGATGGGGAAATGAAAGGTGCGCTCAGGGTTTATGTGATAAACGAGCCCCGGGGGCCCCCGGGAATATTGAATGAAAGGTCCAGTGCGGAAGTCTTTGATTGCTAATGGGAGGACTGTGCTGACACGTGTCAGCTTGGAAAAGGAACTTTTTTCCCTTTGCATAGCCTTTTTATTTATCGGACTTTGCCCGAGGCAAGTCATTTCTGCGACCAAGGCAATTTTTTCACTGTTTTGTGGAACAGGGGGGCCTCGTTTTTTTGCTGCCTCTAGGGTCGTCAATGTTAGTTAAGCTTCTTGGAGTTTTGCGGGGTCTCTGTGGTTTAGCAGCTCCCTGCTTTTTTCCTGGGGTTGTCCCTACGATTTCCCCTGTTTTTGGGCGGGGGGGAGAGGAACATTTAAAAATGCCCCCAATCGGCGGGGGGACAGTTTGGGAAGTCCAGGTCTTTTTAGAAAACCCGGGAGTTTTCTGGGTTGTGTAGAAACCACAAAATTATCTCCTCTGGACTTTTTAGGGAGGGTTTGGGGGCCCATCTTTATGGGGTTTTGGTGGTTCTGTAAAAACAGCTTGAATTTGGTTTTTTGGGGTCTGCCCCAAACTAAGTGTGCGATGGACCCGGGTTTTGGGAAAATGAGATTCTTGCTCCCTTTCCCCTTCCGGTTTTTTGTGAGTATCTTGCTTTTTTTATGTTTGGTTTTCCCTTTAAAAGGGGAATAATGCCCCTTGCATATAACATCCCCGTTGGGGGGTGTCATCTTGGGCCCCGTGGCTTTGGCTCTGTGTGTCTGTCAACTCTTATTTTCTTCTTTCCTTTTTTTCCAAAGGGGAAATTTTTTTAAAGAATTTTTTTGGGAGTGTTAGGCCCCAAATTTTTGTGAAGAAATTTGACCCCTTTGGGAGCCCCGTATAGGTTTTTGTTATTTTGCCTTTTTTTTGTTTTTTAAGATAATCTAGGTTTATTATGAAACTTTGGTTTGGGGACTTTTTTGTGCATTAAGTAGATTGTAGGTTTGCTATGGAACATGAACAGTGGGCCTTTAAAACTGCTTAGGGGCCGGGGCCTTATTTTGGAGGGGCTGTAAAATCAGTTTTCCCCCTATTTGAAAGCTTGTGTCCATGCGGTTTTTTAAGGTCTTTGGGCCTTTGCTTGGGGATGTCACTTTTAAATTTGGGGTAGGGCAGTAGGGGTTGCAATTTGGGGGGCCCCTTTGGGGGCCTTTTAGTGCCTTTTCTCTAGGCTTTGGGGCTAAAAAGGGTTGTTTCCCTGTTGGTTTTGTGGGGCTTTTGGGTGAAAAAAAGTGCTGTGTCCTTTTGGTTTTATCTTTTTTTGGCTACCAGGGGAGCTGGGCCAAAACCCCGCGGCAGACAGTCCGGGTTTTCCTTAGGGAAAAGTATGGGCCTCTGTGGGACCCCGCTCCTTTCTGGGGCCTTCCCTGAGGTCCTCCATGGGGTCAGGGACCGATTCTATAGCGGTGGGTGGTAGTCCAGCTTGGTCTGGGAGGGCCTGCAGTTCACTTCTTGTGGGTGCTCTGTGTCCCTTAGGGTAAAATTTTCCACAAAATGGCGGGCCCCCTTGTGGGGGCCCCCCATGTGCCGCCCGCCTGTTTTAGTCACTCTGCTTCCGGGGAGAGTTACCACTGTGCTTTCCCCAAAAGACATCCCCTTTTCCGCCCCCCCGGGCTTTTTTGCCAAACTGGAGCCCGGGGGGCGCGGGTACGGATCGCCCCTTTCCTTCCGCCGGTATGAGGTCGCGGAGTCTGCGTGTCGGGCTTCTCTGCTGCGGGCCATCCAGGCGTGCGCCCTCCTCTGTTCTTCCTCGCCTCTTCTTTCTGCTGCTGCCGCAGGGCTTCCTCTGCTGTGCCGGCGCTTGTATCTTGAACTCCGGCCGGCCCTCGGGGTTTCCCCGGGGCCCGGTTTTCTCTCTTCTGTGTCGGCCTGGGGGTGATGCGGACGCGTGATCCCCGGCGGTCCAAGATGGCGCCCGCTCCGGGGAGGTATCCTCTGACTCCGGAATTTTTTGCTGCCCCGTGGGCGAAAAAGTTAGAAATTAAAAACTCCCTGTCGTGCCTATTGGCCGGGTCTTCCCGGGAGCTTTTTTCCCCCCGTTTTGGTCCCGTTTTTGGCATTATATTCCCCCTTTTTTAATCGTGAAATTAGAAGAGCTAGTTACATTTCGGGCCAAACCACCTTTGCCAGGCCACGCCCCCCGGGGCAAAAAATTTCCTCTCAGTCTCACAAAGCTTTATTTAAAACCCGACCTTTCTTTGATACAGGGAGGAAAGGCCCGGTTTATGTCAGCCCGTTTGGGTCAAATGATATGCAATTTTAAACAAATCACCACACAAACCCCTTTTTGGCCCACAATGAAGAGCCGGGGAAAAAGGAGGGTTTTAAATGGAGGTTTGGGAAAAAAAACCCTTTTTTTTTAGGGGGTACTACAGGGGGTGCGGGGGAAGGTTTGCAGTTGGTAACCCGGGCCATGAGTCTGAGGAAGCCTTAAAACCTTTGTTCATAAGAAGACACCAGAATTGGGGAAAGGACCCTGGGAGTGGGGGGGGCCCCCTTTCACTTTTTGACCAGGGGGGGGGGGGAGCTTCAAAATTACGCCTTGCTTTAAAATGTTATGCAAAAACCCCAAAAAAAGCATCATAATATCACAATTAGCTGAAGCATACATAAAATTATAGGGCCCACAGCAAAACTTAAAATAGTCCATTGTCCCCACTGAGAGTTGTACCAGATTTAAAACGCTTTTTGTAAAGTTAATAGCTACTGTAATTTTGAGGTCCAAAGTTTTATGCTGATTAATTTCAGTATATAGTATGTCTGTATAAAGTTCTGTTTTAATTAATCAAATCTGGAAAATGGGCCCCTTTTTTGGGCAGTTTCACAAAAAGGAAATGGAAAGGAAAAAGCTAAATCAGCCAACACTTTGGGAGTTATCTGCCTCGGCTAGTGATTGGCTGAGTTACAATTTCCAGTTACTTCTTGTGTTCCGAAGCGGGAGAGTGAGGTGAGTAGTGTTTGTGCCCCGGGGGTTTTGGGGCAAAGTAAAAATTTTACCAGTAAAACCCCAAGTCAGGGGTGTCAAAAATCGGGTTTTTACCGGGGGCCACTCAGCCTCAAGGCGGGACTTTTAAAAGGGGGGACAATTTTTTTGACCCTGTTAAAAATTTTCCCCTTTAATGTTACAAATTTTTACTATTGTATTTTAATTTTCCCCTTGGGGGGGAAAACCCGGAAGAAAAATTTTTACCCCCCCATAGGTAGATAGGTACATATGACCCTTTTAGGTAGTAAGGGGGGTATAAAGGGTCCCCGTAGGGTGACGGGATATTGCCCAGTGATAGATAGGTATTTTGCCCCCCGTGCCGGTAGTAATATGCCCCCTTTTTCCTTTCCCGGGAGCCGGGGGAAGATGCCCCACTTTGCCCCCTGTAGCCGGAAGGGTGCCCCACATAGCCCCCCCGTAGCCCGGGGAATTTCCCCACATAGCCCCCCTGTAGCCAGGGAGATTTCCCCGATAGCCCCCTGTAGCCAAGGGTTTCATGCCCCACCCTAGCCCCCTTTTTGCCAGGGGCCATGCCCCCCACTTTCCCCCCCTGTAGAAGGTTTCATGCCCCACATTTGCCCCCCCGTAGAAAGGGAAAATGCCCCACATGCCCCCCTTTTGCCGGTACTTTCCCCCACATTAGGCCCCTGTAGCCAGGGGACTGCCCCCCATTTTGACCCCCTGTAGCCAAGGTAATGCCCAATACAAATCCAACCCTTTTTTTCCGGTAAATGCCCTTTTAGTCCCCAAATAGCCCGGGGAGATGCCCCCCGGGCCCCCAGTAGCTTTTAGATGTCCATAAGGGTGCCCCCCAAATAGCCATGTAGATTCACCAGCCGGCCCCCCTAGCCATGTTTGATGTCCAAAAAGCCCCCCCCAATTTCCATACAAAATGTTCCCCAACCCGCCCCCCAGTAGCCCTCAGTTTCCCCACAAGGGCCCCCCGTTGCCCTTTTTAAAAGCCCCCCGCCCCCCCAGTAGCCATATACCCCTGCCCCCCAGCCGCCCCCGTAGCCATATACATGCCCCACAGCCCCTCAGTAGTATTTCATGCCCCACGTCGCCCCCGTGCAATTACATGCCCCACAGGGCCCCAGTAGCCAAAATACATGCCCCCCCAGCCCCCCAGTGCCATTACATGGCCCCCCAAAAAACCCCCCCTGTAGCCTTTTTACATGCCCCAAAAGCCGCCCCGTAGCCCAAAATTTTCAGCCCCCAAAGCCACCCCAGTTCCATATACATGCCCCACAGCCGGGCCCCCCCCTTGCCATTTACATGCCCCCCGCCCCCCCCAGTTGCCATTTTACATGCCCCCCAGCCCCCTCAGTAGCCATAAAATGCACCAAAAAGGGGGCCTTTAGTAGCCATATACTTTCCCCACGCCCCCCCAGTGCCTTTTACATGCCCACAACCGCCCCGTTTGCCATAAAAAATTTCCCCCCAGCCCCCCCCTAAATGATTATAAAATAAAATAAAAAAATACTTACCCGGGGGAAGGGCGGGGGGGGAGCCGGGGCCGGTCGGGAGCTGTGTATGGTGGGAAGCGGCGTGACATCACGCGCTTAAAGCCCGCACGCAGCTCCCAGAGATTTTCGGCGGCAGAGGGTGCTGGAGGAGACCCCGGTCACGGGGACATGAGTAAAAACGGCGCGTCATGCCCCTGGGACGCCCTTTTGTACAGCGCTCAAAGAAACGTTTGTACATACAAGGGAGAAGGTGGGAGGGAAACTATCCCTCCCGCCTTCTCCCTGTACTAGCTGACTGACTCCGCACGGCTGTGGTAAAACAGCTGTGCAGAGTCAGGGAGATCATGGGCAGGAAAACACAAGGCCGCGGGCTGAATGTGGCCCGCGGGCCTTGTGTTTGACACCTGTGATCTAAGTGTTTCAATTTGGGTTGTAAAGACTGGGGCCGAACATGGGGGTGCAGCCCATGATGGGAAGCCCCACATGACCCCCACATGGCGTGAGGTGAGAGGGGTTATGTGCTCCGCGCAGGGGGCGGAATATAAAGACTGCGCCCTCCACGGCACGGGAGCAGTCGTGCGCCCGGAAGTTAAGGAGTGCCACTCTCTCTCCCTTTGTAGTTGACGTGTGTGAGGGGCGATTGGGTTCGGCTATTGAATTTGGGATAGGGTTTGTGAGCTAGGAGTTGTATTGTCACAGTGGCTAGGGCGGGATGGGGTCCTTGGAGTCAGTGTAAATTGGTGGGGGAGTCAGATTCGTTTTGGCTCTCAATTTTTATGGACCGGTCTGGCGAAGGTTGGGTTCCACAGGGCAGGGTCCTTGGGAGCTTGTGAAGAGTGGTTAGCCACCTGAGGTGGCTTTTGGTGCCCTTGTGTCAGGGGTGAGGGCTGAGGGTAAAGGACGGAGAAAAGAAGTGAAAGGTTTTCACCAGACCTTAATATTATTATCATCGCTCCAAGGACCTCAGCCCCATTGTTCTCTCCATGATTGTTCAGGAATGTTTTGGAAAATGGTATTCTTGTGGGATGGATGGGTATACAGAGCTATACTCATTTCTACGGTTATTTATGTTTACTCATTTGTTAACAAAACGGCTGCTGTGGCCAATTCATCCAACCTCTGTCTCGGTGTCATTATTGGGTCGGGAAGTAGAGGGTCAGAGTATTGGCCTTGGGACAGCAGAGAGTTAGGCGTTGCACAGGGTCACGAGCCATGCTACAGATCATCTACAGGGACCTTAGCATATGCGCTTTTCACCCATTTTCTGCTGCGTGCGGCTATCATGCTCCCTGCAGCACTCACTCCAGTGACCAGTCTGTTCTTCTCTGCTGCCTGCTCTATAGGGTATGAGCACTGGTCCTTTAGGATTGAAAGGCCGATTGCTGATCTGCTGTGGTTCCCTCATCTCATTGCCAGATCTTTGGTGTGCTTCCTAGTGTTTAGTAATGATTTGTGTGTATTTATTCCTGGCTTTTTGGATTTGGCTTGTTCATGACCTTGCAATCTGTATACTGCTTGCCATGGCCTACGGCTTATCCTCTACTATGAAAAACTCTGCTTGCCCTTACCTAAAGCTCGTCTCTGAGTACTCTTCTTGTTTGCTCCTCCTGCACATCAGCTGTCGCCATGGGTAGCTGCGTTAGGGGTAGTAGACTGAGAGTCCCAGCAAATTCCATATTCCCATACAGGTGGTAAAGGGTGAAAACCAGCAGACCCTAAGACTTCCCTCTCCATGAGTGATCTACCTTCTGACTCCAGTGAGTCGTTATACCAGTTTTTGGTTCTAACTGTAACCCTGGGGACTTTTAATGGGGTTTGAATGATATAATTTACTCAATCTCTGCCACCTCCTATCCCATGGCAATGTTATTCCAATGTCATTTTCAAACAAATTAAGAGATTCATGCCACACTTCCAAACAGAGCAAAGGGATTATGCATTCAACCATGCAATATTTCATCTCACACAGGAGCCTTTCAAAAACGTCACTTCCGTCTGTCATTATTTTTGGTCAAATACTACATTAGGATAACAGATATGACATTGGACCAGAAGTGATGTCAGATGGAAGTGACATTAGAATGACAGCACCGCAGGACTGAAAGTGCCAGGAAATGGGTACACACGTAGCAGAATTTAGCTTGACCATGGTATCACCACTTTTTGTGTTATCTGGGCCTATCTCAAAACAAAAGTAACTGAAAAGGTCAATGAGAAAGTAGAGATAACATCCTGTGCTGTGATAAACATGGTGCATTATCTGTCAAGTTTAGGATTAGGATTACGGTTGTGCTAGATTTACTGTTAGGTTCAGAGTGAAATAATTCAGGTTCGAGACATCCCGAGCCTGAATTGTTTAAAAAAATGGAAGTGTTAATAGCTTTGTTTTGTAAATTAACAGAAAATCAAAATCAAATCATTAGGTCTTCTAGATACACTTATACACAGTCTTTGAAGGAACTCACCAGGGAGATTGTTCCAAACATCTTGGAGAAGTAACCATAGATCGTCTGTAGATGTAGGCTTGCTCTGATACCAACTCGATGATGTTAAGATCACGGCGCCGTGGGGGGCATATAATCAACTCCAGGACTCTCTGCGTATGCTGAAGATAGTTCTCACTAACATTGGCTGCAGGTTTGGGCTTTATTGTCCCACTACAGAATACATTTGGAATCAGATGCCTCCAAGATGGTAGGCATCTGTTCAACAGCAGGTGTGGAGCATTTTCTCTTTATACAGTACTGTACTTGTCTCTAGATAATTTGTTGAGGGAGTGGGGTCGGGAGTAATACAATTAATTCTTAGTTCTTGCCCTTCATCCATATAGAACATGTTCACATCCTTTTTTGATTACAACATGTATTTACAATTAACAGGACATATCACCACTTAGGTCAAAATTATTGATTAAATATGATGGTTTAGATATTGAATAGACAGTTTATTTATGAATCATCCCATAAGAGAGGAAAATGGTTCTCTCAACTTGGGATAGTATTCTGTTGCACTTTTGGGGGTCATTTTTATGTCAGAACTTAGGCCAAACTTGAGAAACCTCTGGCTCTAAAGTCAGACCCATTCATGGTCTAGTTTGCTAGGCAAGCAAATCAGGTGTTCCCTCATGTAGGTCTATGGTAGGGATGTATGGTTTTATTTCCACAAACACTCTGTATGATCTCATGATTTTGTTCTTGTTATGCGGCAGCCCTGCCTTGGTGCCATAGGGAGTTTGGTAAAGCTACTCCTACAGTTAGATGTAAAACTCCCAAGAGAAGTGAATACCCAGAGTTGTATGCTAATAGTGTTGGATCTGGGAGTTTGCAAAGCTAAAATAATGCTTTTCTGAGAAAACACAACATTAATACACAGTGACGCACAGGAGGTGAACACGTAGAAAATAGTCCATGCATTCATGTAATTCGCGTGTAAAGATCAATTTCCCATTGTATTTGTGATTTAAGTAAAACTTCACTTTTACACGTCTTCAGATGTGTCATTAAGATGACATGCTATTGATTGAGGCCCATAAGCTAGAACCCTTACCATTACCTGAAGTGAAGGAACTCATAGAAGTCTTCTAAGAATAAGTATTCTTCAGATCTCCAAGCTGTGGCATTGGAACAATATTGCAACCCAGCAACACAGCTCCATAATCAAAGGATTTCCAAGCTAAGAGCTGAAAGGAGCAGAGCACTTAGAAAAGTTCCTTCATTCTATCAATTAGTATATTCTCCGCTCATAGACTCTACCAATGGTATCCTATGGCTTGTAAGATGTGTGGAAGTGAACCTTTGCACTCAATGGGACGAGGTAGACATGCGAAATATCCTGCTGTTCATTTAAAAGACACAGATTACTGTCTTCTTGAGGAGCACTAAATTGCATCCTTTTTTTCCCAGAGACCATTGCCTGGCCAACAAGGCCTCTCATTTAGCCAGGTAATACCATGCTTTGTGCTGATGAGAGGTAAAAAACCCAAAACAGCTGTTTACTCCAGGATCTGTTACTTTTTGAATGAATCTACGGTTGGGTTAACAATTCCTAGTCATATTTCAAGGCTCCTCTATGGGTTGGACATTTTCAGGGTAGCCATTAGAGAGCAAGCAGTCTTCTTTCTATAGGAGTAGTGTTGGGCTTCAGATTTGGGTTGATGTCAAATTCTATCCAAATTTTAGCCATTTGGGTCAGCCTATATCGAATTTTGGCAAACATTGGCCCAAACCCTAATTCTAAGCTGCTGTCGGACTCACTGGCAGACCAGAAGCACTGTGGAATGGTAAGTTAACCCATTAAATCTGTAAAACATGCTAACCCCAAATTAGGGTTAGCGCCATGGTTAATGTGAAGGTTCATTTTAGATAAAAAATTAGGGTTCAGGTTATCTCAAACTGTTAGGTTTGCTTGAGTCTGTGTCAAACTGAACATCAACCTATTTGAGGGACGCTATGTAGAAGTCATTTGCATAGCTGTTTATTCACACATTATGTGCACTGTGGGTTAGTGAATGTATCCATTAAATGTAACTGAACTCGTCATTTGGAGCGACGTGTCATACTACAATGCTATGGTTTTCAAGCAAATATCATGATGCACTTAAGAAACAAAGTACATGACAAATTTGGTTCAGCTGTCTCTAGCGATGTCTCATGGTTGGGAGTCATTTGCCCATTCTGTGCTGTGGAGGTGTTTTCATTGTCTATAAAAAGGATATTATTAGACAACTCCAATGAGATGTTCCAATTTACTAAATAACCATCTCATACTGTATTGGAAACTTTTGTTGTGGGGAAGCTCTTGCCTTAATACTGTATCTCCTCATATATGATATAATACAACGAGAAGCCTGAATATTCAGCTTGTGCAATTTCATATTAGGCTTCATTCACATTTGCTTTATTTATAATGGTAGCCAAGGCACAGTACTGGATTGTTGTGTTGGGTGACGCCTATCACCACCACCCAACAGATGCCCCTGACTTTTAATGTGAGCCATTGGTTTCTGTCTGCCAGCCATTCTGATGACATTTGCTAAAGAAGCTGATCCAAGCCTTGAGAGATTGGAAATTTTTATATACATTCATTGTGTATATCTTATATTCTAGACATAACTCATCAAATATTCAAACATAGGGCCTCATGGTGGTTCATGGGAGCAGCACAGTGACTAAATGGTTAGCACTGTCACATTGTAGCTCTGGGGTAAAATCCCAGTAAAGGCAACATGACGTTTGTATATTCTACCTTTATGTGTGTGTCTTTTCTCCCACTTTCCCAACACATACATGCTGGTAGGTTGGAATTTGGATTGTAGGCCCCAATGGAGACTGGACCAATTGGGCATGAAAGCAATCCATATGGAATAAAATTCATGTTATATACAGTACATGAATAAAACAAACCTGGCCAAATAGTATAGTTGTAAAGAACTCAACCTCACAAACTACAATCATGGCAGCCACTGAACTGCTGTGTCTAAGGCTGGTCCTTTCCACCTTCAGCAGCTCCTTCTTGCCACAGCCAACTTAAAAGATAGAATTATGTCAAGAATCAGGCCATCTTATCGGATGGAACAGTGAGTGGGTAAGAAAACCATTGGGTTGTCTATAAGTGACGTGATCCAACACCAGAAGAAGGGCCTAGTTTTGATTTTATCCTGGCACCCAATTGAATCTTAGTATGTGCCTGACTCTAGTTTTATGACCACATTAACACACAAAAAGCCCCATGTAAATAAACTATTGTAGATGTTGTCCATGATGAGGCCCAAATACTTAATTTTGGTCAATGGAGCTTGTGAGAAAGACATGGCAATATGTAGTTTCGACAGTCTAGACTAGATTCTTATGTATGACCTGAGTAATAAGTGTCACCCCACTCTCATTATTATTGCAACGTTAGCACATAATGTAGAGAAAATTAAGACACAATATTCTCCACAACCTACCTGGCATCCCAAGTGGTTTTTTACTTGCCTATAGGGTAAGACTTTACCCTTAAACAATACATTTTCATGTGTTTAAGACTGTGGATATGTCTTGTAATTTAATAGCCTTTAATAAATGTTCTTTTTCTTGGGCCGTAGTACTAGTAAATACATCTGACCTCAGCAAAACAATGTGTGCATATAACTTGATCAAAATTTCACTATACCATAATATCTGGCCTAAGGGAGTTTCAGAATTGAAACAATGTCTTCCCTGCATAAGCAAAGTTCTACAAGGAGGCAGCAAGGACATTGTTCTAATGACCGTTATATCTTATGTATTACCGAGACACAAACTGCCTCCTGCTTCATAACAAGGCTTCCAGCATGAAGAATATATATTATTTACATAAATAGGAGGGAATAGAGGTCATTTTCTTACACTTTTTATGAGTAGCCAGTGGAGATGGGAGAATTGTTTTTGATGGATATATTATGTTCCAGAGGTCATTAAACATAAAACAGAATTATATTTTGCATCCGGAAAGTATTGAAATTATTTCCATCCTGTTCATAGTTTGATTAGTCGTCTGGTTTGTATCTTGAATGGAAAAATCCAGTAAATATTAAGTTGTCATGGTCAGTCTGGATCCCCTTGGAACTTAAAGGGGTTGTCTCACTACAGCGATTCCTCTTACCTCAGTCCTGCTTTCTTGGTTTCATTTTGAATTCAGGGGCATGTTTATTGGCTTCCACTAGGCTGCAGTAGAAGCCAGGTCTGTAGCTATAGCAACCAGCGCTGGCAGCCTATCAGGAGAGATCAAACAGGTCTGTAGCTATAGCGACCTGAGGAGCTGATGCAGCCCATATAAGAGGGGATATCTCAGAATAGGCAGGACACTGTTAATAGACACATATTGCAAAGTGACTTGTTTTTGCAAGATCTTTAACATAAAAAGCAATTCTTGTAGCGACACAACCCCTTTAACATTTAATTACACACCATAAAATAAATTAGAAGTATTCACCCAACAAGGCAATGCATATGAGACATACAGGGATAGTGACAAAGTAATACAGTAATTGATCTAGAAGTCTATCTACTATCCAACCTCATATCTCAGATTCACTGTACTCGCACATTAGTTATGTATATAAATTAACAATATACCGACATAAAAGCAACACATCACAGACTTAAGTGTGTCTTTCCAAGCACTGTAATAGTGAACTCATCCAATCCTTATGTTTACAAGGTTATCCTTCCCAGAGGATAGAGGATATCTTCATGCGCATACAAAAATCAATATCCAGCTGGAATACGTAATAAAGCCACAAAAAGAGGGAAACAAGGGTGAGGTTATTGTAAAGGATTTAAAGAATCCACTCACCCTACCTCTTTTTCCTAAAAAGGGCGACCCCTGCAGATGGGACCTATCACACCCTGTAAAGTCCATGTAGTGAGGGAGGATTGTTTTTTGAACCTTTACAGGGTGCGATAGGGTCCAGTCTGTGGACTTTCCCGTTTTAGCGCAGTAGCTCTACAAAGGGAAAGTATTTGGGGAATAAGAGTTAGGGTGAATGGGTTCTTTAAATCAGTTTCAATACACTTCCCTTTTTCCCTCTTTTGTGGATGTATTACCTATTCTAGGAGGACATTGATATTTGTATGTGCTTGAAGATATCCTCTATCCCCTGGAAAGATCTCTTGAACATAAGAATTGAGTGAGTCCACTCTTAAGGCTTGTCCCCATGGCAAGGTATTGGTTGGTTTTAGAAATCGTTTGAAAACCGACATGCAATGCTCCCCCATAGACTTTAAATGGAACCTGTCACATGGGTGATGCCCCCTTTGCTGAGGCCAGCACAAGCTAGTGTAAGACCTGCTGTTTCCAGCGCTGTGTCCCTTATTCTGTAAGATGCTGCTGTTTTAGAGCAATTAATGCTCAAATCTTATTCATGAGTAGATGTTAACCCCGCCCACCAAAAGCTAGCCCCGCCCACTGACCGTTATTCACATGGTTCTACCTATTCAAAGTAATGGGTTTATCAGTTGAGGTGGGCGGGGCTAGCCTCAGATAGGTGGGGTTTGAAAAAACTGACTCTTTCAATGACTCTTCGAATGACTCTTCTGGCTGAAAACTGCAGATTTGAGCATTAAATACACGAAAACAGCAGCATCTTACAGTATATGGGGCACAGTGCTGGAAACAGCAGGTCTGACACTAGCTTGTGTTGTCCTCAGCAAGTGGGGCATAATCTACGTGACGAGTTTTCTTTAATATAAAATCCGTTCTCCACTGAATGGATTATCCTCCGCACGGTTCCTGACATTCCTAAAAAACTAGAACATGTTCATTCTTCCTCCCCGCTTTCAGGCAGAAAATGAACATGTGTGTGTGAAGGGGGATGGCTGGAATCTGCAACCCGCGGACAAAAGCCATCCCCCTTACGTGCCAAAACAAAGACTAAATACCGGTCGGAAAATCCGACTGTTATTTGGTCTGTGCCGTGGGAATGCACCCTTAGGGTATGTTCACACGGCTTATTGCCGACGTAATTGCGGGGACGGATTCGCCCCGCAATTACGCCGGCAGCCGTGCAGCGGGGGCAGGGCGGGGGGCCGGCAGCTCGCCTGCCCCATAGACATCATTATTCACGGCGCGTACACGCTGTAAATAATGTGCATGTCTTTTTCTCCCCCCTCGGCGGATTCGCCGAGCGGGGAGAGGACACGTAATCCACAGTTCTCTATGAGAACTGTGGATTACCGTAATGACTGGGATGGATTGGAGCCATACTGCAGCGCAAATACGTCGCGCAGTACGGCTCCAATCAGTCCCAGAATAAGCCGTGTGAACGAGGCCTTACAGTGCTTGGAAAGACACACACATATACCATTAGATTTTTATATATTTTGTTACTACATTGGTCTATTGTTCATTTATTTGTATATAGATAACTAATGTGCTAATACAGTGGCTGGATCTGAGATGGGAGATTGGATAGTACATTCCTAGACCAATTGCTGTATTACTTTGTCATTATCTTGGTATGCCCCATATACATTGACTTGTAAGATAATTACTAGTAAAAGGTTTTTTATTGTGCCCGGACAAATGTTAAGCTAAAATAGCTATTTTGGTCTTGGTGAAATAATGTGTCTTCCATCAGTCATATACTTTAGCGGCATTGATTTTGACCCATTGTCAGTCTGGTCAAAGGAGTTCTTCAGACTTTCTGAAAGATTATTTTTTCCTTACTACAGTACAGTCTGGGTTGTTAAAAACCACTTTTTATTGTCCAGGGCATCTAAAATAGGAGCAACTGTGCAGATTTTCATTGAAGGTTTTTTTCATGAGTTTTAAAAAGTCGGATTTTGCCCATCACTGACCTGAAATGAAAATAATAAGTGTACTCGTCCGCTTCAGTGTTCTCTGCTGGTCGCCCACTGATGACGTCATGTACATTGCTCATGTGAACGTGAGCCAATCTCTCAGCTTATCAGTCATGTGTTGGGCACAAAGGCACATGACTGCTGAGGCAGTGATTGGCTCATGGTCATCTGAGCATTGTACATGTCATCA
Source organism: Phyllomedusa bahiana (assembly GCA_025379985.1). Lineage (NCBI taxonomy): Eukaryota > Metazoa > Chordata > Amphibia > Anura > Hylidae > Phyllomedusa > Phyllomedusa bahiana. Next base: position 104,569 of record JAODAL010008036.1, read on the forward strand.
ATGGAGGGGGGCTGGCAGAGAACACTGAAGCGGGGTTTTTTTTCTTCTTTTTTTAGTTCACGGCAGTGGGAGCAATATCTGAGATTTTAAAACTCATGAAAAATCACTTTAAATTATGCAGCCCTGTCTCTCTCCATGGCAACAGACTACGACCAAACCTTCTGTAGCCTCATCCTATTCATTCTTCTTATTTTTCTTACTAACAAACATCTGGTAGACTGAGTGATATTGTAAAACTTCTGGGCCCCAGTAGAGAATCTATAGAAGGGCACCCACCTACCATGTGCCATTTATAGTCCTGGAGTCTTCATATGTGGCTTTGGACCCCATCTGACACCAGAGCCTTGGTCACACTGCTACATTGGCCCAGTCTCTTTAGTTACACCTAGCTAAAGTAACATAAAGTAAGTTAAAGATGGACGGCTATATGAATGTAGGGTGATCCTGCTGAGTGTAGTTAGATTGTCCTGGTGATGAGAGCAGCAGGTAGGATCTTAGGGAAACACCAGAGGTGGAGATTGACCCAGTAAGTATTATTACAGATTAAGGCATTAAACATGATGTGATATTAATATGCATTGCTATTATTAGAGAACCTCATAAAAATCAGCTCACCCAGTCCACTTGTAGTCTTTCTGCCTCATTAATAAGCAGGTGCGCGGAACAGTAGGGAAGGGAGTCCAAAACCCCAGCTTGGAGAATAGCAAAACAAAAAAGTGAAGATCCAGCACTCCAAAATTATTCTAAATATCCAAATTCTTTATTGCTTAAACATTTAAAAACAAGTTTGTATAAATATGCATACGTATAGGGGATAATACTAATGTGGTTATATCATGGTCTCCTTACCAACAATAGCAAAAATGACAGGTATCGCGCTTTGGAACGCTTTTTACACATTGCAGAAAAAAGCTTCCTTAGTCCATAGGACCAACAACAGAAACAATGATGGGTATTGCTTATGCTTTCGGAAAAAAGCTTCATTAGTCAATGACTGGGGTCGCTTACGCATTTCAGAAAAAAGCTTCCTTAGTCCATAGGACCAACAACAGAAACAATGATTGGTATTGCTTATGCTTTCAGAGAAAAGCTTCCGTAGTCAATGACAGAAGTTGCTTACGTATTTCGTTAACAAGCTTCCTTAGGCCATGTTCACATGACTTATTTGGACAAGGTTTTGGATGAGGTTTTCGGAGCGTTTCTTCGCCCAAAACCTCGTCCAAAAAGCTTCCAAAACGCCCCCAGTTCATTTAATTGATTCCTATGTAAAACCTCGTTGTAGTTGACACATGACAAGGTTTTTACACGCTTCTTTGGAAGCACTGAAAAAGAAGTATCATGTCAATTCTTGAAGCGTGTTTTAGGCGCGGTTTTCGGCGCGGTTTTTGTCGTTGCTTTTAATTCATATGGGTGAAAACCTCGTCGAAAACCTCATTCAAAACCTCGCCGACAAACGTCTCTAAAACCTCTTCTGAAGAAGCGTGTTTCAGGTGAGGTTTTGGGCGAGGTTTTGGGAGCGGAAACGCTCCGAAAACCTCATCCAAAACCACGTCCAAATGACCTGCGTCCATAGGAGTGTGAAGCTGTAGCTGTAGATAATGACCCAACTCGTTTCCCTGTTAATGAATAACACTTCTTATGTCTTCATTTATGGATGTGTGTCTTTGATAACTTGGACTTTTAACTAAGCGGAAATAAAGCATCTCATGTTTTAATCTTGTGAGTTGGAGCTGGTATTTTCCACAAAAATGTATCTGCATCAGAGTGTGGTTTAACTTCTTACCGTGAACCCTCACTAGGACATCTGCATGAGGCATCAAGGTTGAGCCGGCAAAAGACGTTAGTTATGTTTAAACTTCTTCAGGGGAGTTACAAATGACTACAGCAAAGAAAGGAGGCAGCAAGAATATTATGAGCTCAACAGCTCAAAGATAAAGCCCCATTAGGCAATAAATAGGCACTAAATAAATCAAACGATATTTTACCTAGTATCCTCTTGTGTCATTTGAAGTAAAGGTTAAGTTTTAGCATTTTTTTCAATTACTTTATTTTTGTGTAGCTAAGACAATTAGAGGATTTCAGTGACTTGCTTCTTATGCCGCTCCCTGCCCCACTCTTTAGTTTTGTACCCTGCAGGCTGCCTACAAGACGTCAGAATGGTGTCCCATCATAGCCAGCATGAGGATATGGGTGTGCCTGTGGGTGTCATGTTTGTTTGGAAGTGACTAGAGTAATGGTCTGGTTTGGCGTCACCTACTTGGGCAGGGCCGAGTGTACTGCTATGCTTGGGTGCCAAGAATGCCGTTATGATGGTCTTGAGTGTAGGGAGATCATCTCATTGCTCTATGGAGCTCTTGGCCCATCTCTTTGTGCTATGGGTCCATGTGAATTCTAGTCACACCCCTGCATAGGAGTAGCAACACCATATGGTGGCACACCGAGTCCTTATGGCTCTGGCTCCACACAACTGTACCGTTCACAGGAGGCTTTATATAAACATGCAAGGGATTAGTAGAGCAGTTACCCATTGCAGCCAACTATAAGACAGATATCATTTTTTGAAGCCGTTCGGGAAATAAAAATGCATTCTGACCGGTTGGTTTCTCCACTATTAATGAGCACTAGTTTCTGTAAGTCTCCCTGATAGTGTCCAGGCCAGAGCTTCTCCTAAAGTAATGCTGAATTTCCCTGTATCCCGCATGTTTACTGTAAGCAAAGCAAGGCAAAGTTCAGATTTACCAAGCAAACTTTTAATTAACTGCAATTTCTCCATTCCCAATATAATATGCCACCTGTGCAAACTGGTAAATGCAAACATATTAATCTGCAGTCTACTCTTTTTGAGATATGATTTATGGCGTACTTAAGCTAAAGCACTATCCAATTTAATTTAATAACCTGCAGTATTTTGTTCATTGATTGTCTGTATAATTATATATCTATATAATTAATCAGTTGACAAAGGTGCTGGCCAGCGTGCCTGGAGCGGACCGCATTTACGTGGATGCACGGCAGTATTGATAATATAAATTAGTGTATTATATCACATGTCTAGGTCCTGGTAGTATAAATTAGTGTATTATATCACGTCTTTGTATTGGACTGGACGTCCTGGTAGTATAAATTAGTGTATTGTATCACATATCTATGTATTGGACATCCTGGCGGGGTAAATTGGTGTATTATATATTACATGTCTATGTACCGGTTGTCCTGGCAATGTAAATTAGCGTTTTATACCACATGTCTATGTGCTAGATGACTTAGTGGTGTAAATTAGCGTATTATATTATGTCTATGTACTGGATGTCCTGGCAGTATAAATTAGTGCATTATATAATATGTCTATGTCCTTTATGTTCTGGCAGTGTAAATTAGTGTATTATATATCACATGTCTATGTACTGGATGTCCTGGCAGTGTAAATTGGTCTATTATATATCACATGTCTATGTACTGGATGTCCTGGCAGTGTAAATTAGATTCGCATCTATTACTGATATCTGCATGTTGCTAAAGATGACTGGATGTCCTGGCAGTGTAAATTAGCGTATTATATCACGTCTATGGACTGGATGTCCTGGCAGTGTAAATTAGCGTATTATATATCCCATGTCTATGCACTGGATGTCCTGGGAGTGTAAATTAGTGTATTATATTACATGTCTATGTCATGGTATTGTATATGTTATATGGCCAACAACTCTTGCCCTGGCAGGTAAGACATTTCTGCAAAGTGGCGCTTTATACCATAGGAATAGACTAGAGCTGGGTATTAATGCAATGAGCTGCATGCAATGGCAGGATAAGACTTATGAGTACTAAAATCTAACGGATAGAGCATTGTATCACTAAAATACAATATTGATGGCTCACTATAAGAAGAAACAGTAGGAAAATATAGAGACAGAGAGATAAATGGTTCTGCAATAGAGGAAGAGACAGTGAAATAAGGCAAGACGGTAAGGTAGACCAGGAGGGAGATATGAGACTACATGTCAATCAAATGGGATATTACATTGATTTAAAATTTTTATGTAAGACCATGCCAGGGCGAGCTGATAGGGAGGGCTAATGGAGTAACTGCTGTCTCCTCCATAGTCCTCCCCAGAAACTTCCTGCACTAAGCCAGAAGAGTTGGAAACATTTAAAGTGCACTTTTATTAATATAAAATGTTTAACATATGATAGAGGAGGCAATTTGGTTTACTATTAGTTATTACTAAGGTGGAAGCTTTACTCTGTGCCCTAGTGCTAGATGAGCTAGTGGCTAATGATGCATTTTTATTGCCATAGAATAGGGGCTTCCAGATACATGTAACTCCACTTATCTACAGTACTTGTTAAGTGAAAGATTATACATGGTAAAGGGATTGTCCAACCTTAAAATAAATTAAAATCCCATTAAAGAACATCAAATAACAAATAAATTGCCCATGCAGAAGCTCCCCTGGGTGCTTCGTTCCATGTTTCCTAGCAGCTGGCATGTGACCAATGTAATCAGTTAGGTTCTCACCAGTCATGTGCCATACAATTGGCATCATGGCTAAGTTGTGATGACAATTCTATGTGGATTCAGATTTCTTATAGTGGCCATGTGACGGGCATTAGTATCAAAGAATGGAGTGTCTGCTGGAACTTCTATGCTGGATCGGCAGGCGATTGGAGAGGTAAGTACAGTTAGTTTTAGTATTTTTGTCATACCTGGTTTTTCATTATCCAAGGGTGGATAAACCCTTTAAGAACGAGCATGCTTTACTTTGTTTTCCCAAAGAACAGATGTTAGGAGTGCAGTCATACATGTTAAGATTGCCCTGTCAGCTGGCAATTATCTGATGTGTATGCCCAGATGACTTTAGCTATGCATAATACTGTATTTATCATAGTTACTAGAGAGGCCCTTTTGAAAAGTTTTGGCCTTGGGGCCTTCACCACTCTGTATGCTCTGACCTGATGTGTATTCCAATGAGCTAAGATATACATAGCAATGACCTGCCGCAGTACCAGTATGATGATAGATTCCCTATAATGTAAGTAACGATAATAAAAAGTGATCATCATCTGTAGTGCTTGATTTTGTCTTCTTTTGAAAAGAGTTTAGTCTATTCTGGTAAGAGCTAGGTTACAAGGTCAGGTTAGAGGTAGGTGGCCTAAAAGTAGGCAGTCGACTGTAGTTTTATCCAGTTACATTTTAAGGAGTAAAAAACATACGTTCTTTGTACAACCATTTGGGTTCTGTGTTTGAGCTGCTACTGTATACATAATATATGTGAATGGTAAGGGATGGAGCTAGTAGAAGAGCTGTAGGAGCCAGCAAACCCTTCTATAATAATGACCAGTCAGCCCTGCTTGGAGAACTTCACCTTTGAAGAGGGAATGGGATTTTCTTTGACTCTGCCCTGTCTTTCAAACCTCACATCTAAGCCCTTACCACCTCCTGCTACCTCCACCTGAAAAATATTTCCTAAATCAGCTGCTTTCTTGACTTTGACTCCGTAAAATTGCTTGTGCATGCCCTTATCATTTTCCATCTAGATTACTGTAACACTCTGTTCTGTTGCCTCCCATCTAACGCTCTTGCTCTCTTCCAATCATCTTCAACTTCGCTGCCCACTGATCCACCTCTCTTCTTGTTCCTTCTCTGTCTCCTCCGTCAATCCCTTCACTGACTACCCAGTGTCCAGTAAATTTAGTTCAATTTACTAACCATGACCTACAACCTCTATCCTCCATACATCTCTGCCTTAATCTCTAGATACCTCCTATTACACAATCTCCGCTCCTCACAGGACATTCTTTTCTGCTCTCCTCTTATCAGCTCCTCACACAACCTGTGCTTCCCCTATATTCAGGAACTCAGTATCACAACACATCTGACTCTTCTCAACCTTCACAACTTTCAAAAGTGACCTGAAAACCCATCTTCTCAGCAGCTTACAACCTACAATAACCCAGCTGCCACAAAACAAAAACATGTCTTCACCTCACCTTCTGTCTCCCTTCTCCTCCTTTTTAGACCATTTTAGATTGCAGGCCTTCACCTACAGAGTGTACTCTCTTTTTTGTATCATTTACTTATGTAGTACTAATATCGTATTGGTCCTCATCTGATGTTATATTTTCGAAACCCTATATATATTATATATATATATATATATATATATATATATATATATATATTATATTATATATTAATATATATATAATATATATATATATATATATTATATATATATATATATATATATATATAAAAATCCACGACACTCGAAACAGAAGTCAAAAGAATGGTAGGTTTATTCCTCCATGCTCATAGAGCGACATTTCAGCTCCCTCCTGGAGCTTGACAAAGGCTCCAGGAGGGAGCTGAAATGTCGCTCGATGAGCATGGAGGAACAAACCTACCATTCTTTTGACTTCTGTTTCGAGTGCCGTGGTCTTCTTTTTCTTTTTATATTTTTGGGCTATATGTATTTTTTTCATTTTTTTTTAGTGCTGATATTTTCTGGTTTTATATATGTATATGCATATGTATTAGGTGGCATTGTAATGCTTTATTGTCAATTGATATATTGGACATCATTGGTGGACAGCACTTTATAGCTTCTAACTTACAATTGGGATGCTTGTCTAAGGTTCACGGCGTTCGGGAGCAGTGCGCGTGCGTGGTATGGGGAGATGGATGCTGTTTTTTTCTTCCACGCATGCGCGCTGGTGCAGGATTGCCGGAAGTGGGGCATCGGCTTCGCTCCTTTCAAACACTGCGCATGCGCCGCATCATGCTTCAGCTGTGCTTGTTAGATGTGGTAGTATTTAATCTGGGAGAGTTCATTTTGCATGCATACCCCTTGAGAAAGCAGAGATTTGCGAAACGCGTGTCGGGCGTGACCAGTCTATTCAATTTTCTTTGGTGAGGCACTTTGGGCCATCGAGACTTTCAATACTTTCTTGATATATTTTTCTCTAGTCTGAGGCTTCTTACACTACGTATTACTCTGTAAAGATAGATCGTTATATTAAGTGAGCAGTGATGCTATACTATATATGTTAAGTGATGTGCCTCTTTGTATTATATTTACATCATATTTATATTTTGATAGTAATGAATAGACCTGTCATATATGGGATCTCTTATGAACCTTTTTTATGTTTGTAAGATTTTAAGATGTTATTAATAAAGATTGTTACTTTTATACCAGTTACTCTCTATGTTTCGTGATTATGAGATATATATATATATATATATATATATATATATATATATATATATAATATACACACATATATGGTCAGGTGAGGAAAGGAGGCTATTGAATAATGATTTTCCAGATGACAATTGTCATTCTAAACCCTTTCGGGACCGAGACCTTGCCTAGGGCACCAAAAAGCCTGCCTCAACCTTGTCTTGGGTGAGTTATGTTACCGTGAAGAAATACAAGTAAGCTATAGGGTGAAAAAATAACACTGTGCTAAAGAAGTAGAGCAAAATATAAAGTCCATGATTCCCATCTTGCAGTTCTGGAGAACTTTCATGATACCTTAAAACTTTGCCTTAGTTTGAATTAAGACAAACAACAAGGAGACATTTCATATTTATTGACCTGTCCCTTGGAAATGACTGGACAGTGTGATGGATGAGCTTGTGGTACAGTATGAACTGTGAGACCATATAGGTGCTTAATGAGGTGTATTATCTGCCATAACATGTCGAGTGGGAACCTTGCCAATTATATACCAGCAGCATACAGTATATCCCTAATCATAAAGAATCACTCAACAATGTTCTCTATACAAACTTCAAAATCTTTAATTTCTGGGAGAGCATGAAGGGCAAAAAAAAACATCAGAATCCCCAGCTTTTACTTTCTCATCAATCTTTAATTTGTATGAGATGTACGGAAGGTTTGTCACCTCCATACTACAGGGAAATAATGAATTGATTGATAGGGTGCTCAGGGAATCCTCAATATCTGAGGTTCAGGCTCCATGACCATGAAATCACCGATTTTCATAATTTTTTTTTTCTTTTACCAGTATATTAGAACAAAATGTACTTTGAATGCAATAAATTTCAACCAGAAACATATACTGTACATCAGTTTGCAAGATGATCTGCAAGTTCACAATAAGCATATCATGGAGCTATTAAATGGGTCTTTGGAAAAATAGAACCTAGACTTGTTTGGCCCCATGCCTTTTGCTACTGGGTGGTGAGAATTTTTTAAGCCTAACCAATTAAATGCTCAATGTTCCTAGTTCCTATGATGCCACCTACAGTTCATTAGGATGTTACCAAGTTTTGTATGATCAGTAGATAATTATATCTAAAAAATATTATAAGCTGCGCTTTGTTTGGTCAATGATAGAGTTTCGCTTTAAATTCGGGTAGGGCCAGTTCATCCGAACCCAAATTTTCGCTGGTGATCACAAAAAATATTTCAGCCAATCAGCAGCCTTTTTCCGGACAGGAAAAAGGAAGTGTATCTGATCAGTGAATGATATACTTCCTTTTTCCAGTCTGGAAGAAGGCTGCTGATTGGCTGTACGATTTTCCTAAAACTGCTGGAAAAATTTGGGTCCCTTTGGATCAACCCCGCCTGAATCTAAAGTGTAACATTAGACATGGGAAAAGCTGGGAGAATTGGGGAAACATTATTTTAGCCACGATGTTAAGATGAAAGGTTAGAGCAGCAAACTGAATATTAACCACTGCTAATGGAAATCCTTACTGCAACTTTAGACAGGAGATGATGGAAAAATATGATTGGACAAGTAGGTCAGTCCAGCAAATAGATCAAATCCCTTGGTAACTGGATATATCAATTTCTTATTTTTTCAAATTGGAACATATAATAGTATTTTTGCATTATTTTTAGTGACGAGCACACTCACAGCCCTAGGCCAAAGGAGGCTGTCAGGGTATAGAGATGGGGTCTGAAGACTGACAGATGACTCTCTAAATACTTTATTTTTCTTTTTTTAGTGTACTCCCAAGTGTGTGCTCTCCATCACTCAGGTGCTAAAAAGACTGTCCTTCTTCAAAATGAGATGAACTCCCACTGAAAGCCACCAAAGCTTGGGGAGAGTTTATCTTCTGATGGTCTTCCAACCAAGTGTCCTCTCCATACATAGAGCCTAATTATACTCAACATTATATACACTTTTTCCTACAGTAACTTTTTTATATACTTTCCTGTGTTCATAGCCTTAGGGCTTGTTCACACGACGTTTTGATCCTTTTTACGGATCCATTTTTGAGAAGTGAAAAGCGCATCCAGAAAGCGGATCTGAAAAACGCAACAGTTGATACTTTATTTGGATCCGTATTGTATGCTTTTTCACTTGCGTTTTCCGGATCCGCTTTCCGGATACGTTTTGAGGAGAAAAAAATCTCTATCTCTCTCTCTCTCTCGCAGTTCACCTTCCCTCAGCAGCAGTTCACCTTCCCTCAGCAGCAGTTCACCTTCCCTCAGCAGCAGTTCACCTTCCCTCAGCAGCAGTTCACCTTCCCTCAGAAGCAGTTCACCTTCCCCCAGCAGCAGTTCACCTTCCCCCAGCAGCAGTTCACCTCCCCAGCCATCCATCCCCTGCAGCACCTCACCTCCCCAGCCAGCCATCCATCCATCCCCCTGCAGCACCTCACCTGTCCAGCCCGCCGATGCCCCGTCCATCCAGCCGCCGCCGCTAACCTGAATGCCCCGTCCGCCCAGCCACCGCCAATGCCCCGTCCATCCGCTCACTGCACTTTTCGCATCCGCTTTCAGGATGCAAAGCGCAGCTGATACGTACCCGGAGTGTGGAGCGCTTTTGGACAGGTGCCAAAAGCGGACTCCATTATTCCCTATGGGCTTTCACGTGCATAAACCACAATAAGAATTGACATGTTATTCTTAAAGCGGATGCGAAAAGCGCAGTGCAGGAGAGCCCTCAGAAGCGCATCGCCGATCTCCCGTGAGAACAGCGATGCACTTTTGCCATTGAACACAATGTTAATCACACTGACAATTGTTAGATCCGTTTTGTGGATCCGTAAAACGGATCACAAAAACATCGTGTGAACAAGCCCTTAAAGGCATCACAGTCGAGTATCGGTTCTCAATGAAGAGAGCAGTGGTATATAGATTTATTTGAAGGCAATGCTCTGTGGTAAAACAAGTATGGAAATTCAATCTCATACAGAAGGGAGAAAACGGTCATGTTAACCTGAGTCTCCTGTGATAGGAAGCATGACCCATCTGTAGCCAGCTGTTACAAGGTTCTGGTTGGCTACAGAGATGCCTTTTGAATGTATGTGTATCTTTTTTCCCATGGAGCATTGCCTTTGATTAAGTCTCTTCTCTAAGAATCAGTACTATCTCCAAGCTGCATCTAATTGGTTTCTCTAATCAACCAGGCTTTTGTTTGGCTAGTATAAGATAGTTTTCTTTGTTCTGGCAGAAAGCAAATGTGGGTACATATTTTCCTCTGAAAAATATAGCATGGGATAAGGATAGATAAGCGCTGTAGCCAGGTATCTTTGCCAGTCCCATAGACTTTAAAATGTTGTGCCCATGTTGACCACTGCTCCGTTATAAGACTTCCTTGCTGCCTGAGCCCATTGAAGAAGAATGGAGGAGTAGGGGCCCGCATTTTAGCGATTGTGGGGGTCCCAGCAATCAGTCATTTTATCACCTATTCTGTGGGTAGGTGATAACTGTCTATGGTGCCATAACCAATTTAATTGAATATATCGTAGAAATAAGCAGTGTGACGCCTCACACTTGTCCAGACACCATCTTGAACCATCCCGGGGTGGCTTAGCTCTTTTGGTAAGCATAGCATAGGCTGGCACTCCAAAATATGTCACCATGCTACTCTTTCTGGCCTCAGCCAGCTTTACAAACAAAGAAAATCCTCGACTGTCCGGCCACTTATTATATAGGCAGAGTCCCTCTCTACCGTGGTCTGGACCTGGCATCTCGCCTCACCAATATCTACTTTGGTCAGTTTCCTACTGACTATTAATGGCTTTACTCAAGCCTAGGGGCTAAGAGCCCTCCTCTCTCTGGCTCCACTGTTGCTCCAAAACACAGACAGCAAATCATACCCCCTGATCACCTGGAGTAGCAGGCTTTGTATAGGCCTTCAGGGAGCCTGTCCTGGAACATGGTGAGTAGGCACCCACCCAACCTTTTGCCTATTCCCGTTAAGAGCCGTCCCAGATTTGGCTGAAACAGCCATCCTAACTTTAAACAGATGCCAACCACTTAGGGCATGTTCACATGGCTTATTTGGACAAGGTTTTCGGAGCATTCCCTCACACAACACCACATCAAAACCTCGCCTGAAACACGTTTCTTCAGAAGAGGTTTTAGAGACGTTTCTCGGTGAGGTTTTGGATCAGGTTTTCGATGAGGTTTTCACCCATACAAATTAATAGCCAGGACAAAAACTGCTCCCTAAACCGTGCTGAAAACCGCGCCAAAAACACGCTTCAACAATTGACATGACACTTCTTTCCAAAGAAGCGTGTAACCTCGTCGTGTGTGAACTAAAAAGACGTTTTACATAGGAATAAATTAAATGAACTGGGGGCGTTTTGGACGAGGTTTTGGGCGAGGAAATTCTCCGAAAACCTCGTCCAAATATGTCGTCTGAACACGTACTGTAGCTATGGATCCTACCCCACCAAAGCCAGGAAACCTTGGTGACATGTCGCTTGTGGACATCCTGCTTTGCTCCACCTATTGGCAGAAACATGTGACTGCTTGAGGTCACTCTACCAGGTAGACCAACCCTAGACTGGACTCTACTGCTGCCTTGTGTAAATAATTTATTACCCCAGTGGAGTGAAAGCTCAGTTAATTTGATGTTGTGATGGCAAATAAACCTGTGAATCAGATCAGCTCCTTGTGACTTAAGTTCCAGCAGTAAAAAAAATACCTACCACAGATACAGGGTTGATCATGTCAGCACAATCCTTGGAAAACATGAGGTGCAAGACTATTGAAGATCAGTAGATACAGAGATAGATAAGTGCTACATAAACAGCGTTGAGCATAGCATGAATATTACAATATATTATCTCCAGGAGTTAAGTCTCACCACAGCACCTTCAATCATGAAGTATCTGTCTGTGCACCCATTTATCCCTTCATGGCACATTTTAGGGGGTAGCATAAATTCTGATGTGCCTGAGGTATGTGCAATCAGCATCTTGAACACCTAGGATCACAAACATGATGGCCTCCAGAGAGATAATCATCTTATCTTTGTGTCCCAGAATAGAGGATGGATGAAGAAAATAATTACCACATCTCAGCTTGGAGGAAATAATGGCTAGGGAATCTGACAGATCAGGACAGGAAGGGAATTAGCTTTATATATATTTCCTGTGTATATGTTGGCTCATATGCTCAGCAGTGTAGCTAGTCAGTCTATAGCCCCGGGCAGCAATATCTTTGACTTAATAAGCAGTAACATAATATTGTCATCCTTACATTACCAACACAGTAGGAACTGCAAATCTACAGCGGAAATCTACAGTGAATGTAAACCTGATAGTGGGATATGAGAATAACTGATAGTATTGGAGCCCCATAGCATGATGTGGAAAAGGGCCCCTCTTGGTCACAGCCATCATCAGTCTCAGAAATGAAGGGGTTTCCTCACCATGCAGTTTCACAGAGCAACGAGCAGCTTCAGAATCACACTTCCTGGTCAGGCTGTGGGTGGGTCTAAAGCAGTGATTAACGCATCAGTTCTGCTGCTCTTAGCTATTTCTGTTACAGTGACACGACTGCAAGAAGTTTATAAAGTGTAGTACACAAGGCTATAGAGTTCTAAAGGGTGAACGCTTATCATTTAGTTAGGTACATAAAATCCATTGCTAGAGATCAGACTCTGCAGAGAGTGACTCACTGTGGTCAGAACTGACAGCAGTTTAAAGCAATGAAAGATACAAAAAACAGGAAGAGGTGAGAAGAGGTGCTTGGTAACCTCTAAGAGAAAATAAAATCTTCTTTACTTCCTGACCGGAGAAAAATCAGAACAGCAATGTATTTTGTAATAGTCTTCATTTACCTTTCCCTGTATGTTAAAAGCCAATCATTGTGGGGAGAAGACCCCCTTTCCTGTGACATAAGCTACAACTTTCCTTGACTCTCTCAGCCTATGATCCTCCTTCCTTTGTGCCCTATGCACACTATAGCTTATTTTTTATGCTATTCCACACCTATTTTCGTAGCCGCCCTCCTTAGATCCATAAATCATAATCGCCACTTTAAAAATTCTTGTTTTCATGTCATGATTAGTGTTGATCGAACTGTTCTAGAAAAATTAAGTTCTAGTAGAACTTCTCAAATTTTTAGAACTCCAACTGAACATTTTACTGTTCATCCGAGTAAAGTTCTAGTTTGACACGCCATTTTTAGTTTCGTTTCAGCTGGTTTCTGCACTTTTGGTGGCCATCCAATCACCTTTCTGCACTTTTGGCGGCCATCCAATCAGTGCAGAGCACAGAGAAGTGTCAAAAACGTCATCGCTGAGGTGTAGGGCTCTCATTGGCTTCAAAAATCACTTGACCATGTTATATGTATTTTACTGTAATGCAGTCTGAGCGCCATTTCCAGTTCACTCTCTGTACTGTACAGACTGCTCTTAGTTAGATAGCATTTTCCTCTCCATAGACAGCAATAGTTAGGGAGTTTGGTATTGCTGGCTGCATCTTTCCCACACCCAGAAGCTCTTATTTGGTGACATTTGCAGGCTCACATAACACCTAACTCTCATATACATGGATATATATTATACACAATGCTTGGATTTGCTAAATCATACTCGGTGCCCAAAAGTTCTGTTTTTGCAGTTTTGCGGGTTCTGTAATTGTATAACACACGGTTTCCAAATCTCCTATGTGTCAAAGGGGCTTTTGGGCCCCCTCAGGATGCAGGGCCTTGTAGCAGCTGCTACCGCTGCACCTCCTATAGCTATGCCCCTGCTTGCAAGCTGTCCTCATCTTTTCAGTTAGCCATTGAAAGGAATGAAGTATTTTAGCCTCTCGATTTTTTTGTGTCACTCTTAGAGCCAAATTTTCTTCACTAAGTTGTTCCACATATCCAGTTTACTGTTATGGATGGTAATTACAGCTTCTCCTCACCTGTATAGGTATAAAAATTAACCAGAACATCTTCTCCCATTGACTTTAATAGGGTTCGAAGTTCGAGTTCGAGTACAACTTCGAACCGAACTCACAAAGGTTCGAGTTCAAAATTTAAAAAAAATTTTTACATCGTTCAACCCATCAAAACATCCTAGGAGACACAATCTTTTTCATGTTTCCATTGATGGAGCTGAATGAGGGCTTTATATTTGCAGTTTCACCAAAACGGTTATAATTGTTTTTTTATAAATTTTGGGCATTATGGGGTGTACCGGACTATTACGTGCATCTTTTTTATTCTTTTTTTCTATTTTTTTTAGTGAGGAAACATTTTTTTTTGTTTCTGTACAAAGACTTTTTGTTTGATTGTTGTTTTACTGTTTGCTATAGTATTACTATGGGACTAGACTATGCGATCACTTTTATAAAAAAATACAACATTTACGTTTTTTGGGAACCCAATTTTCCCGGGGGCCTCACAGGCTTCTGTACATGGCTGACCAAAAGGCCAATGGAAACAATAAACACCTCACAAGCATGTTGCTGTGGTGATGATGGGTGACAGAGAACCCCTTCCCTGTGTCAACCACCTAGAAGCCTAGATTTAGGGCAATTAAATGGCTGGGATACAAGTCGTTAAATCGAGAGCCCACCTGTACATTACAACACCGGGAGATTTGCCAACTCCTCCAGGAGTCCAGGAGAACTTCCCCTTTTGTTAAATTCCCAAGTTCCGTAAGATTGGCAATAAAGGGAAGTATGTCAATACAGTCTGCTCCAATTTCCTGTTATGCCACCGTCCTTTGCTGGGAGATCACTGCAAACACTCTGAGATGGGGAAAAATTATGAAAAGAGACACAGGACCCCAATCCTTTCCATAAATTTTCTATTGCTCCAGCTAATTTTTTTTCAAAATGATTCTCGTAAACTTTTTTGATCAAACTTTATAAACCCCCTTTCCACTTCATGACACCCTTTAAATGGGGCCCCAAACAAATGGGGGCAGCACTGCATACCGATACCGCCACAGCAAAAGCCACCAAGAGGGGACGCCCAAGGCCCAACACCCCCCTGCTGTCAGACCTAACCCCCACAACTTCCCATTTTTGGAACTACCAAAGCTGGATCCCTTGGATATCAGATGACAATAAGACTGGCTTTTAGTGAATAACAGTGGAAATGTGATGTTTATTCATTAGCACCTTTAGAATCCCTTTTAAGCATAGGGGCTCTAAATGGAGGTCAGATTTTCGGACCCTTTTACAGGACTTTGTTGAACAAAAATTTTTCAGAACCATAGTACCTCAGGGTTTTCACCAGACTGCAAATGGTCAAAATGTTACTCACTAAACCCAAAGTAAATTTACTAGAAATTGCCAATAAAGAACAACCAGTTTCACACATCAAGAAGATTTGGGCCCCTCCCCCATTCTACTTCTTAATGTTTTTTCCTGCACAAGTTTATGTTCTTACAGAGCAAACAAATGGTTATTGAGGAGATCACGAAATTTATTTTGCTTTGAAATTAAAAACATTTCAACTGCCCTACCCGGACACTGGTCTTTTTTGCTGTTAGCATATTGCCTGTTTTTTAGAAAGTCAAGCATATAATGCCAAGTGGAACTACAAATCCCAGCATCATTTAACTGTAGCTAATGGAGAGCACAGCAGCTGAAAAGACATCTTTAATGGTGCAGGGACGTAGCTATAGGGGTACAGAGGTAGCAGTCGCTACCGGGCCTTGCAGTCTGAGGGGACCCAAAAGCCCTCCTGCCAACTGGGTGGTTCTATTTCACTTTTTGCACGGCCAAAAGATTTCAAGTACGCCCGCCCCTGAAAAAACAAATTTATTCAACCTTTCCTGCTGGGAAGGGGGCAGGGAAAGATCAGGCCCCTTTCTCAAGATAAATATTACTTTTAAAAAATTACAAAGTTTAAAAGGGATATTTCTTCAAGAACCAGAAGGAAAAAAAAATCTTTACCGAAAATTGGGGTGGTTTCACAGGGCAAAAACTGGTTAAATCAAGCAAGCAAAGGACCTTTTTTTAAAGGGGATAAGAATTTTTGCTAAATGAATATAGATTTTTCT